>APFE030359431.1:20292-35800 GCA_000404065.3 Pinus taeda
TTGATTCAGTTTACCATTGTAGGGTAACCACATGTGCGACCAGTCGGTTGAGAAGTATCCATGGAGTTTTTCGGACCAATCCCTGCTAAGAATTAAGCCATAGAATTATGGGATATCAGCTACTAGAATGTCAATAACCTGACATACTTTCGGGTTAGACGACAATCTTATGGTGACTTGATTAAGTTCACCAATCACTTCGACTTGAGATCGATCAAGCTGAACTATGCACACTGCGGATTTTTGTGGTTGAACATTCAACTTGGCACATATTGATCTGGGTAAAATATTCGTTGAAGCCCCAAAATCTACCAAACAATTATGCACATTTTTATTGAAAATTTCATAAGTTAGAAGAAAAGGGGGAGTGTGAGATCTTGATCTTCCTCCAATCAAGGCGATGTCATTTGGGTCAATCTTATTGATCGTGTTGGTTGGAGGTCTTCCCATGTTGTGGGAAGCTACAGCTGTAGGCAAAGATGTAGTAGGCACGGCATGTAATTCTTTCATCATTATCTTCTGTTGATGTTTCAATTTGCTCAATTCATAAAGCGTGATATTAGCCCTAGTCTTTTTCATGTCATCAATAATATTGTATTCCATTTCATCCGACACTATCAGTGTTCTCGATGGAGGTGTTTGATCTGGTTGGACTGGGCTAGATTGAGTCGCTTTAGCAGTCGTTTTCTTTGTTGCGACTTTATCTTTTGCTGCAGGGCTTGCGCCCTTCTGCTTAGGGGTAGTTTGGGGAGGATCAAGTTGATTTTTGCTTCATGTGCTAACCGGAAATGCTTCTTGATCTTCTTCTTGTGGGAGGATGAAATCCCACATTCCTTGTAGTTCCACAACTTCTTCGTCATCGATCTGCCCTTCAGTGGTACTCTCTTCTTCTTCCTCTTCTTCGGATTCGACATTTGAGATAGCGTTGGGTGGTTTCACATCCATTGAAGGGCCTCTTTTAAAAGCTCTGTAGGGCTTTTTTGAAGAAGTTTCTGCTACCTATTTTTTTATGTCAATCTTCTCATTGGACATGGTCTTTAATACTTTTTGCAATCCTTCCAAATCAAAAGGATATTTCGTTTGTTTCTTCTTGGGGTCTTCCTTGAAGGTGATTTTTTTAGATTTGTGTTCCTCTATCGTAGATCTCTTTTCCAGGGCTATTACGCGTTTCTCTACTGCTATCGCCTCTGTTAGGTTTTCAACTAAAGTTGTTTTATTTTCCCTATCCACAAAGACCGCTAAGTTTGATGGTAAGGCCGTAATATACAATTCACATCATACTTCTTCACTGGGTTGGGAAGCAGTGGGAATTTTGTTGAGGATTTTATTGAACCGTAAATTGAAATCTTTGATGGGTTCTCTAGCCTCGGCTTTAAGATTGGATAGGTCACGATTAACTTGTCGTTGATCTGTCATCACCAAACTTGGTGAGGAATTGACTTTGAAAAATGTCCCAACTTGTGATAGACCCAGAGGGTAATGAAAAGTACCATGACCCGGTTGTTCCTTGCATTGTATAGGGAGAAAGCCGGACAACAGCGTCCTCGTTGGTAACTCCGTTGAGATTGACAGAAAGCATGAAATTGTTAATGTGCTCTTCAGCTAGCATGCATGCTTCTGGATTGAATTTGGGTAGCCATTTCTCAGGATGGGTCGGTATTTGGCTCAGGGGTGGAGGCATTAAGACTGCCCCAGGATTGTTCCATGGAGACTGGGCCATCGTTGAGCTGCTAGTAAATAAAATTGCAGAGGATGATCTCTGAGGCTAGGAAGATGAAGATATTATGATCTTAGATGATTGAAGAAGAGGGGTTGTGGAAGATGGATGAGTGGTTTGGAATGAAGATGTGGGTGGCTGACTTCACGGTGAGGGAGTCGAAATGGACGATGTAGATGAAAGAGTCTCACTGTCAGACTGCTGTGGTGTTTTCCTGGCTCTTTTCCTAGTGGGGAGAGGGAATTCAGTTGGCTGGATGTCAAATTTTTTGCTCTTTAATCTGGTCAGGGGATGAGCAGGATTGTACTGTGAAGTCAC
This sequence comes from Pinus taeda, assembly GCA_000404065.3. Classification (NCBI taxonomy): domain Eukaryota; kingdom Viridiplantae; phylum Streptophyta; class Pinopsida; order Pinales; family Pinaceae; genus Pinus; species Pinus taeda. The sequence continues at coordinate 22,328 of APFE030359431.1, forward strand.
GCTACTTTGAGATTTATCAGACCTCAGTGTAAAAATAGAAAATCCCTGGAGTTTGTGAATCAAAGTTTGAACTTCAGGGGGTTCAATGGTAGATTGGTCTGAAATATTAGGGTATGTAGCAGCGGTTAATAATCGAGCGACTTCTGACTCTAGATTTAAACGTACTGGGAAAGTCGGGGGAGTTGATGAGGGTTATTTACTCTCAGAATGGTATTTAGATTTTGATTTAGGTGCCATTCATAGTTCGCGGCCCTCCTTCTAGTGCCAAATATGTTGAAGCCCCGAAAATCGGGTCGACAACAAGGGGGATACCCACCCGATCCGGACCTTGGTTGGCAACTCTTTATCCGTTTGGTATAGCGGGTCCGACTGGGATAATGGGACCAGTTTCCCAATCTAAGGGTGTGTGTGTGTGTAGAGTTGGATGATGCTAATCTAAGAGTACTTAAAGCTAATTTAATTCAGACTTTTAAACTAACTCTATGCTATTGTAATCTAATGAGAAACAACACGTCTAATCTACGCTAACCCAGGGTGTATTTCTTCTATTATGCGATCTAAAGAGATTTCAAACAATAACTAGTAATAAAGATCATTAAGCTATTATAAGAATATAAGTCAATTAAGATAAACCACTTTGCATAAGAAGTTAGGCAAAACAGTTGTGAACAGCATATCGCATAATAAGTTATTCATATATCAGACATAAATAAATGGCTCCACCGTACAGAAGTGCCAAATGGTAACTCATACATTCATGCAATAACATATAAACAACTGAAAACTATATATCACTTTAAGAATATAAGCAGAAATGGCCAAGAGATAAAAGTACCATTTATGACTAATCCTACTCATAAACTTCAAGCAAAAACGATTTATCTCTACTTGTTCTAACATCTACTAAGAGTACAAAAGTGCAACATCAGTAGCAAACATCAAATGCAAACATTAATAAATCTCGATCCATCCATTCATCAAAACCTCCTCTGAGGGTGCAGAAGTGCATGTTCCGAGGACAAGTTTTTGACAAATTTCTGGACCCTTCTCTAAATGCCTGAGAAGGGTTTAAATACTGCTAACTAATTAACTTAATTACATAAATTTAGGATACGGTTTTAAATGACCGCCCTTCTGATAAAGCAAAACTATTTCTAAAAATTGAATCTAATTCCGAACCATTTCTGTATTTGTTCCTTAGTGCTGCAAGCATGCAACATTCGCCTGGGAAGAGTTGGTTGGTCGCCTTCTGCTTTCGTTTGAGCTATGAAAATAGAAATAACAAGCGCTGGCACCACTTTCTGGTAAACTAGAAGATATTTTCGAGAATATTCCTCTGGCTAGGTGTATTCACTGCGTGTATACTTGGTAATAACTCAAATTTCTCTCAAACTGATTCTGCTTTTTCTATTTCTGTTTCCAGCCTTGCGAATGACTGAACAAGTTAGGGACTTTACTCTCTGAACAATTTTCTGCATCGAAAACTGTCTCTGTTCTTTGTTCCGGGCTTTTCTGGTGCGTAAGCTTCAGGGTCTTTTGTAAACATGCTGTTTTTGTGCGCCTTTGACTCTGAGCTTTAGATAGCTTATTGACATCAGCATTTGTTGAGTGATACTCTGGAATCTGTGGTCCTGTTGCATGCGGCATCTGTTTCTGAAGGGATCTCTTCTTTGTTCTCTGAGCATTAACACTTTCCCCTTTTCCTTAGATGTTTCCTGCACATTGCTTCATGTTATTTCCTGTCTTACAGTTTACGCAAAGGAAAAGAGTAATGATAATAAAGATTGACATGAAAGCTTTAAGCTCTTATGAATGCATAATCATGACACCCATAGCGAACTCACTCTTCGAAAAACACAAAACTGTCCTTCCTGAATACTTTGGCGTACAATCATTAATTTCTTTTAAGGCGCGCACCCAATTTTGGTTTACGAACAGCTTTCCTTGAATACTGCGCCGAGGAAAATTCGCGATGGGTGATTTCTGCGACTCGCATCGCAGCATCGCGGATCGCGTCGTCAAGATGTGACATCGCAAAAAATCGCAAATCACGAATTTTCGCAAATCGCATTTATCGCAGATCGCAGATCGCGTTTAGTCATTCAATCATTGTGTGTTGCTTACGCGATGTTGCGATATGCGACGTCGCATATCGGTAGTCGGAGATTTCTTAAGTTTTTTCATTTAAGAGCGCTTCATAATGAATGTGATGCGATGAATTTTGCATCGCTTCTTCGCAGTTTATTATGCTCATAAGAAAACATTTCATTCTCTTCTCGCGATGCGATAAAGTTTTAAGGAGTTGAATACAAAAATTTTCATAAAATGTTTGTTTGGATTTTTTATTAAGGGTCCCCATTTGCTTGGTGTTATTGCTAATATCAAACAAAGAGGGGGGTTGTTGGTGGCCACAACAGAAGGGTATAAATACTATCTAACTAAAGTTCAAAAATAGATTATACAAAATATCTTAGGAGGTTTCAAACAACTTTCCTCTTAACTAGCAACTAACTTTAAAACTAAAAGTGATTTGATGATCAGAGGTTATAAAGATGTCTTGATGTCTGCTAGCTTTTCCTTTAGGTCGCATATATCAGCCATTGGTTTCACTTTAGGAGGTGCCCCGAATTGCATTTTGGCCTATCTTGCAAAGATGGCATCTATGAGAGGTGGCAACATCCTTTGTGTTGAATTGAGTGAAAAATTCAACGTCATAATTTGGCTGTGAGGTTTGACAAGGAATTGCAAATATGCCTCCTAGTCAGTCTTTGATAATTTTGTGATCACCTCCATTTGGATTTTCATCTTTGCCTTCCAGTTTTTATCCAAGTCATTCAAATCTGGCAGTGACTTTGGGTTACCTTCTTTTATCAAGGTAGTGGTGTGCAAAGTGTGATTGACTACTTTTATTATATTTTTAGCCACTCCAGTTGCACTTGCTACTGCGAATTCTGCTTACTTGATCTAAACATTTTAATCTATGAACAATATATTTTTGTGTGTTTCTTCTATTTTTGGCATAATTGCGTTTCTTCCTTCTTCAGATTCTTGCCATTCAATGTAGTCAAAGATCTTAGTATTTAAGTCATTAAACTCGGTTCTTTAATCAATTGCCTTATCTATTAATTTATCACTAGTAATCAGATAAGGGGTGATATGAGACATTCTCTGGCATAATAGATCTTTTTTTTTTTTTACAGAATGGAGCTTAGCTCCAACGCCTCTTTGATGAACTCATCAACAATAGGGATATATTTATATTTCGCCATGGCTTCTTGCAACTCTTGGATTTGCATGTTCTTTGAAGAGATGTCTTCCTTGTAGCTTATCTTTAGTACTTCCATACTCTGCTGTAATTGGGCTATTTGTTCAACGGCTTGCTTGTTCATATTTGCTTTCTTGATTTTTCACTGTTGCTTGAGATTTGCTATCTTTTCTTCCCTTTCCCTTAACAAAACAAATACCTCAGTGGCTATATCCATGGCGGTAGTAGCATATGCCCCTATAAATTGCGATAGTCTAGTTAAATTTTCAACTGAGTTTGAAGGAATATCCCTCTAGACTATATCCATTGGTCCATTCCCTGGTGGGATTTTAGGTGTTTCTACTCTACTTCTTTTCCTATGTCTTCTTACTACAACCTTAAGCAGTGGGCTGTAGAATACATCTAAAGGACGTATTTCTGTAACCTTTAGGATAATTTCAGATGTCGGCAATGTAGGAATGATTTCTATATTCCGCGAACTTGTCCCTTGCTCATTCATTGGCTCCAACTCTGAAATTTTCTATGTTCCCCTTGGAGTATGATATTCTGTGGTATCTGGGACATTTGTTGTCTTGGGAGTATCTTTGAGCTTTTTATTAAACTAGTCCCATTCCTACTCCAAATCGTTGCTTTTGATTTCGGGACTCGTATCCTTAGTTAGGTCACTTTTGACTTGTTCCTCGGCTGACCTTCTGCTAGATTCCGTTGTATTCTTTGTTTCATGTGTATTCCTTGTACCCTAGGTTGTATTCACCTGAGATTCTATACGAGAATTTGGTCCTTCGCTATTAATAGTTACACTAGGCGTAGGTTTGTCATCAACTCTTAACAAATGCAATGGGATTGTTTCAAGCCTTTGATTTCTGAATTCCTGAAACCTTTCAAATTCATCAGGATTCAAATTCGTCTTCGCCCAATCAAATGTTTTTTTGAATGATTCAACTAATTGTAAAAGATCTTTGAATTCATGAACTTCATGGACATACAGTTTCACCTTTAGTGTTGTAGTAACATTTTGTGCTACATTCTCAGGGTAAAATTACCTCTTTGGCAGAGTATGAAGCCTAAGGCTCTCTAAGTTTAGTAATTCTTTGTTTGCATGGTTGAAGTTTGCCAACGAAAAATAACCACGCCAGATGGGAAAGGGTGGCCATAATGATTTTTTTCTAGCTTTCAAGGTCTTGGTTAAGCCCTTCCCATTAGTTTGGTGAGTTATTTCTCTAGCTAATAGTTTGTCAGAGACATACAAAGGGAGTACATGTGGGTTTGTTGTACTGTCATAAACTCTGATATATGTGAACCATTGTTCAACAAAGTACTTGCCTACTACGAGAAGGTCTGTAGCGACTTCCTTGTAAAATCTGGGGGCTTTTTTTTTAATAAAAAAATGAGTTAATGTAATGGTAAAATAACACCATTGCATATTTTGTAAAAGTGGGGTATAAAATGGGATTCCCACATCTGTTTGTGACTAAGATGTATGGGGTGGGGTTCTTGCAAAATCCATTTCCAACCCATGATTGGAAACTTAGTACAGAAATAGATGGCATCCATGATATAGGCACTCAAATAAAATGGAGGAAGATTCTCTGTGGAGGTAGATTTCTTTTGACGATATTCGAAAATAGCAGTAACTAGGTTATTGGATAGGATAGTGGCCCAATTCATTATATGGGAATTGACACAAGCATCGATTAAAGGGACCCATTCTATAGAGAACTTGGTATTATTAGGAAATCCATATAATCTACATAACATAAAATCTGCATAGTTATGGGGATTTTCTAAAGTTGTGGGGTACATACCCATCTTATCATATTTGAATTTGTTTTCTAAGACTCTCCATCCCTCAATCAGCCTCAAGATAATTATTCCTTGAGCCTACATCTTTGAATTTGTTTTCTAAGTCAGCCTCAAGATAACAATTCGTACCCCTCACAAGCCTATAAATAAGAAGGAATTCGACCTCATTTGCACACTCACTCAAGCAAGTTCAATCTCCTCAAGATAGAAGCTGGAAAAGGGCAAAGAAGAAGAAGAAGAAAGATCGAATTTTTTGGGCCTTTCTCTCTCTTTCTTTTGTTAGGGTTTCTACAATTTATGGGCTAGAGGAAATTCTAAAGCTGCATCGAAGTTGTGAAGTTGCAAGGTCGAAGCTGTGAAGCTGCAGGGTCGAAGCTGCAAGATTGAAGCTGTGAAGCTGCCTATAAATTGAAGCTATGAAGTTGCCTCTAGATCAAGGTTTGGAAGTTGCTAGGTCGAAGCTATGAAGCCGCTAGGTCAAAGTTGTTGAAGTTGCTAGGTCGAAGTTGCAAAAATTGTTGTTGGGGTCGAAGTTGCTGAAGAAGTTGCTAGAAGGTCGAATTTTGATGTTGGAAGCTATGTAAGGAAATATCATTAAGAAGGAAGTATAACTTGGTCTTAGAGGGTCTTGGCATAGGTTCTAGAATTAGTCAATTGAAGTTCTATAAGAAGAGGAGGATTCTAGTGGGTTTTCCTCTCAGTTGGAGAGGTTTTGGCCTTAGCTACTATTAAAAATATGCAACTGCGGTCAAATTCCACTTTGGATAGCTCGCCTGATGGAGATAATGCTTGCATTGAATTCCTCTTTTCGAGAGGACCAAAATCGACCTAAAGATCACTCAAAATGGATAAGGGAAAGTGTACTTGTGAAGAAAAGCCCTCATGTGCACATTTGACAAGATCAACCCTAAAGTAAAGTAGATACCCTTAAGGCTATAATTACAAGTGACCTCTACCTCATTTGGACATAATCATGAAACACTCTTCTATCTTGATTTTTGGCTCGCATATGTCTGAGGCTCGTCTGCAAAGGATCAGGTTTGCTTTGAGGTGAAATTGCAGGGTCCAAAGCTCGCATCTTTGATTTAGGTTTTTGGGCCCCAGTCACAAGCACAAAACAGGAAGAATTCAACTGTAGTCGCATGCATAGAAGCTCATCTGTGCGACTAGAGCTTACCAGTCACACAAACAACTATCCATCCATGCGATTGGGGGTTTAGGGTTTCTGTAGTCCAGATCTGACCCCAGTTGCTCACATGCTAGGCTTAAGGAAGCCACTGGGAAAGTGATAGTCGCTCGCATGACACCTCCTCCATGCGACTGAGATCTACAAGATGAAATATCAGTCTTCTGAAGATTTCGCTCAATGACGCAGGGTTCGACAGTTGACTGCAGACAGTGACAATTCATTACAATCTTCAAAATTGGAGTTTTGAGCATATACATTGTTGGGTTCATTTCATTAATGTTGTGTTGTTTCACTGGTTAGTTTCATAGATGAAGATATGGATCATTGTACTCTCTTTTGCTTAATCATTTGATGACAATCTTAGAAGAATTTGCAAGGTTTTCCCTGTAGTGGGTTCTGCCTTGGTCTCTAACCAATCCTGGTGTCTCTACGTGTGATGTTTTTCTTCTATTGTTCCTTTATGTTCCATTGCATTGACGATGATGATATTATTCTTTCTACATAGTTGCATATGATGATGGATAATGATGTAAAATGTTACGATGTTATGGGGTAAACTTAATGTGCTAAAGAAGAAATGAAATTATCAAAGCAAATAACCATATAACCCTTAGAAAAAATAACCATTGATCACCTATATCTTGTATCTTATTGTCTCATTTTTCTTTATGGTTTGGTAGTTGTTTGATGATAGAGAACACTAATAATAATAAAGAAAAGAATAATTTAATCAAGTAAAATAAAAATACATCATAAGCAGTTACCAAAGTAGGAGAAATCACCTACACTTGTTGCCCTCTAGATTTCTCAACAAGGCCAACACAATTTTTATCACATTTCAGACTTTTAGGTAGGGTTCATATATCTAGGGTTTTACTTTGAACGAAATGACTAAGAAACATAGTGGAGTTGGTTGATTGAAAAGATTTAGTAGAGGACTATGTCGTGGTGTAATTAGTGGCTTTTTTGGGGAGGCAGATTGGCCTTTGTCAAGAAAGTGTAGCAATTCTAGTTTACTAGCACACTATGGCTTTGATCTCTAAAGGGGCATTGGACTTAATTAAGAAAACAAGTTTCAAGGTCCTTTGACCTGATAAGAGAGATAATGAAGGAATTCCTCTAGTAAAATGGCAATCATTGGCAAAACCAAGGACGAAGGAGTTTGGGGGCATAAAGATGTCAATGTATTTGTTAAGGCCTTCACAATGAAATGTCTCTCGAGAATTATATCAAAATAAGGAATGTGGACACGTGATAATTCAATTGACCCTCTCTCCTCAAAAGGAATGGATTAGAAAGGAAGATATTTCTCCAAATGAGTGTTTTCTTTTCTTCATGTGGATAGGAAAATAGGAAAAGTGGATAAAGTTAGAATGGGAATATATCCTTGGACTAGAAGTGATTTATGATATAGACTTCCTCAAGCATTAATTGTCACACTGCACAATCAAGGCATTTGCACATTACAACAGGCTACAAATGAAACGATTACTACTTTTTAAATTCAAGGTTGGAAAAGTAGAGAGGATCTAAGTTTGTATGAACCTGAATTTCAGATGTGGGAGGCTTACATGGTCCAATTAAAGAAATGTTATTTTGCAAGGCATTTGTACATTACACAGGATACAATTGAAACGATTACTACTTTTTTAATTCAATGTTGGAAAAGTAGAGAGGATCTAAGTTTCAATGAACCTGAATTTCAGATGTGGGAGGCTTACGTGGGCCAATTAAGGAAATGTTATTTTGGAAAGTACTTGTACATTACAAAAGGCTACAAATGAAACGATTACTACTTTTTTAATTCAAGGTTGGAAAATAAATGTTATTTTGGAAAGTACCTGTACATTATAAAAGGCTACAAATGAAACGATTACTACTTTTTTAATTCAAGGTTGGAAAAGAAATGTTATTTTGCGAAGTATTTGTACATTACAACAACCTACAAATGAAACGATTACTACTTTTTTAATTCAAGGTTGGAAAAGTAGGGAGGATCTAAGTTTGTATGAACTTAGAATTTCAGATGTGGGAGCCTTACGTGGGCCAATTAAAGAAATGTCACAACAAACTAGAAGATGACGAGTATTATATAGTTTGCTTTAGGAATCCTGTAATGGGTGAGTACACTCAATGATTGGGACACAAAGTTCTATGTGAAGATAATAATCAAGATGAAGTGCTATGGTGGTGGAAGGTAGTCTGGAAGCAGACAACACCATTAAAGCTAAATTTTATGAGAACAAAGGCTTGACATGGGATGTGCCTCAAAATTACCTTGTGTAAGCAATATGGTACATTCTTGTCCTTGTGCTGTCCTAGTATGTGGAGAGATGGTGTTGTGAGAGTTGTGGGGCTGTTGGCACAAACATTCAGTGGAAGAGGCAATGGTTGCAGAATAAAGATTTAAAAGCCTACATAGTTCTTTCTTTCATGATTATGTGGGAATATTATTAGCGTGTAATTCATTGATTTTTCAAGAAAGATATATTCCTAACTTTCATTGTGCATCCCATATCCAAGCAGTTTTTAGAAATTTCAAAACTTGCCCAAAACCTTAGAAGGCTAAATTAATACATCCTCAAATCGATAAATCAATAAGGTAGGGGTACTTTAAGGGCCCTAGCAAAGAAAGAGTTTTGTGTGTGGTGCTGGTGGCTGTTTATTCATCATTGATGCACATTTATTTTTTTTAAAGCAGATCATGGCAGGGGTTCAAACAATTATTCAGAGCATATGGCATTGAAGCTAATATTGAGGTCAGCCTGGGATCAAAGGATCTCTCCACTGCAGTTATATGGGGACTCTGAGGTGGTTGCAAATTGGATGAAGGGCAGCTACAGGCATAGGAATATGTGTTGATCCTATTCTGGAAAATGTTTAAGGTATGACTACTTTATTCTCAAGAAAATATTTCCATTGTATTTTTTGAGAACTTAATACTCACGCAGATGAAAAGGCCAAACTGTTGATGAGAGCAAATTCTGTTCTAATATGAGAGTTCTGAGGAGGTACTAGACAGGCTGAAACTCAGCTGCTAGTACATGCTTAGAATCTCTTTTAAATAGTGCTGTAGGAAGCACAATTTCTGGGTTACTGTTGTTCTAACCAAAAATTAATTATATCTTCGTTCGTGTATGAAGTCTTATGGATTTTTAGATGGTTACGAGAACAGGGAAATCCTTAGTCTCTTTTTGTTACTAATGATCAGAGAGGTAGACTGCTGTCTCAAAGTGCTGGCTTTTGCGTAAATTTTTTGAGGTATAAACAAGGTGTATAATAGATGTGGAAGAAGATCTTTACTTACAGATTTCTTGAAGGCAGAACTTCTGTCTACGAATCTTGTGATGTAAAGAATGCAATCCTTTTATTATACTGATATGGAAGGGCAGCCTTTTTCCATGGGAAAAAATATATACAAGAGTCTAGACTCTAAATTGTAATATATCTTCAGTTACATGTACATTTAAAAAATCACGTATCATAGGGCTATACATTTTGGGAATCTTGCCACAAAATATGTTCAATGAGAAGATAAATCCACATATTCAAACGCAACTAGAATCCTTTCTCACACAAGCAACTGCATTCATTTAATGTTGGTAAATACTTTCTTGGTCCAACAACATCAACAGTTCCATGGATTTCGAAGGCTGACTAGTTCAATCAAGTTTCAACAAGACTAAAATTCAAAGAATAGTCCACTCATTTTCAGATAAAAGCAACTTTTTATCTTGATCCATGGAAGCTGGTTTCGGTAGCTTCTTCCCGAACAGTGAATTTTTCCCTTCCATGAAACGAGACAACAAGTTATGATGATTTTCATCCCTCTCTGTTTGCCTCTTTTTCCCCTGAACACGTTTCCCAAATATATGCTTCTCAATTTTAGGCAGATAAACACTATGGATACCAAACTTCTCTAGAGGTCCCTTTGGTACTTCTGCAGTTGGAATTTCAATATTTGTAGATACACCTGCCTTGGTCAAAATGTTTTCATGAGGATGGACTATAATGGCCTCCATTGTTTCATAAACCTGCAATCATTTGAAAATTTATAAGGAGAATTGAAAAACAACTAGACATCATTTAAATACATAAACTGGTGAAGTCCAATTACATTTGATAAGCTAACCCTGCAATTCATGACCATCAAGATAGATATTCATCTTCCAAATTACCTGGCAAAGATCCTCAAGTGTTTCTGTATCCATGCTATTACAACATGTAGAGATGACATATTCCTTGCACTCTGTAAACCATTTCGATATTATATCATTTTTCATTGCAGGTGCAGCTTCTGCAATTATAAAGCCGGAACTCAACTGCAACAGACATTTAAAAGAAGTTGGAAATTTTGGCAGTATCCAAGACAATTATGTCCCTCTCGAATGATAAAAGAAAGAGTCTACACTCAGACAAGTATTCAATGCCACTGCTACTGATATATTGGAATAATTGTACAGCAGCAAGACCACAGGTCTTAATAATTGATAGGATCACAGTCAAACATATCACTTACATCCATTAGTCTTGAACACGTTAGCAAAAACATCAGAAAACAACAGAAAAATGCCACTATTTTCTGCCTAAGAAATATAGGGACGAAATTTTTTGTCAAGGCCTGCGGTTTAACGGTTTTGCCAGAAAACCCACAAGGCTAGGATACATTTACTGAAGTTCTTTATGTCATTTTCTTAAATAATAATTTTCATTTCAGTTTATTCATTCAATGTTTAATATTCATAAATAGCTTCAATATGATAGCTACACAAATTCTTTTAGAAAAACTTTGATTCATATTTTGCAACATGACTGTGCTTATCCCCTTTTGTGAAGTACAACATCCACACTGCAAGCCACAATCCTTTTACTGCCTTTTTTGCAATATGCCAACTTTTTTCATATTTAAGAACAGCAGGAGCATTCTACAGCCCAATATGGAGATGTGTAATGTGTGCCACAAAATAATAAGAATAACTAAAAGATAAGAAATAACGACAGTCAGCCTTGTTACCCACCACAATGGATAACCCCTAGGAGAACATTTTGTTCCTTTTTGATCAGCCAGCCCACTAGCAGCCCTATGATGTTCCACAAACAGCTTTACTTGAAAGCTCTCCACCCATGTTCCAGTTAGTACTCTTTCCCTTCTGGTGTACTTCTTGAAGGAAGGTGGGCCATCTATTAGAAGTTACACTAACCATTTCTATAATCATGTGCTTTCATTAAATGTTAAGAGCATTCTAATATAGATAACAGGTCAAGCTGGATGATTGATCGCTCTTGATTGTACCCTTGTACCCGCACTTCACCTAGGAGGTTATTCTTTGACCCTAGTCCAGTGTGACCTCCCGTAAGACCCTTTCTTTCCATTGTTCAAGAGAGGTGTGAATGGGCGGCATTGATTGACATAGTGTGCCCAAGGTAATCCATATTTGTCATTTCCCACCTATACCTGATATTCATTTCAATTCTTTGGGTTGATTGTCATCTATCATTGGCACTAGTACCCTATATAGTATATCCACATCTCTGAGTCAGGGCCTAGAAATGTTGCCCTCAGAGGTTGATGCAGTGGAAAGAAAGATAAAAGCATATATGGCCACAACTGAAAGAAAATGAAAAATGCAAAATATGGTCAGGACTAATAAGCATGTGGGCAAAATCCTAGCCTGAGCTCTATCCCTCTTATTAGCAATCACCCAGTTCCTAAGCATATCATGCTCTCTCTAAATCAAAGGAACTTATTATGTCCCAAACCCAATGAGCAATAAAATGCTACATCTTTAAGGGATATTGGAAAAGCAAAAAGCAAGATGGACACCTAACTGTGCAAAGAAAGAAAAGAAAACCATTGAAGTAAAAGGCGCACCAGAAGGGTGGAAAAAACAGGCCGAGAAAGGTGTAACTCAAGCCTCCACAATTGCTCCCTCTTATCACCATTATACTAGAGACGTTGGGCCTAGTTCAACTAGCACCATGGTTATGACATCTTCCTTGAAGCCTTTCCCAGCCCATGACCACATTTATTACATGCATTTATGGATTGATTGGCCTTCCTAGGAACTGTTTTCTCTCCTTTGGGGCTAAAAACACCTAATAGGACTAATTGCATAATCATCCCTAATACATGTGTGGTAACTCGCTTACAAATCATCAGCTAGAAAGAAATTTTAAGGCAAGGTTTGTGTGAAGTATTTTTGTGTCCCTAGCATTGAATATGATCTGCTACAATACTTAATGGTTTCTTTACCTAATGATGTTGATCTCAATGGATCTTGAGGGTATGTTTCAAGTGGCTTCTCACAGATACAATCGGTGTCCCTTTATGGATGGCTTGATACCTTTCCAACAAATTGAGGAGAACATCTATCCCAACTATGAGAGCATGTGTGACATTGCATCCCCAACATTGCCCATCCAGAGATCAATGTTGGACCTTGAGGAGCCTCCATGTGGATATATGGGCCCTTCTACACCTCTAGATGCTAAAATGCTTAGCCAAGAAGTCAAGGTGTTAGATTGATTGATGATGTGCCTTAGAGGACCCAGGACACCCTGAAGCTAGCCTTATACCTATTTTATGGACATTACCTTGCTCCTGGGCCCAAACTATGATGGAGATCACTTGAGCCACTTTGAAAGGGTTGGCACAATCCATTTTGATGCTAATGCCATGTCTTAGGATTGCAACATCACCCACGCAAACCCTAGAAAGATGATGCAAGTGGCTTCTTGGTGATGATGCCTTGAATGAGAAGATGTACTTGGAGATACATCCATTCACTTTGATGAGATATCTTAGAGTGAGGAGCACTCTTGGACCCACTTTGTCACCTTACTTGATGGAGATGCTCATTTATGGAGGATGACATCATGTGGGAGAGATGATTCTCCCACAAGTGTGGAGAATTTAAGGCATTTTATTATGATTTATCATGTTGTTAAAAACTTTTGGAAGAAAACTACAATGTTTTCGGTGGACACTCCACCCATCATTAGGGACTAAAAAGCTTGATATGTCCAAACAAGTCTTGAGGAGCCTTTAACTAGACTAGGACACAAAGTCGTTGTTAGAGGAAATTTAATAGGTCAACGCTCAAAATTTTAAATGAGATCAATATGTCTATATATTCAAATTCTCGATAAAATTTTTAATTAACCATTAAGGATTTAAGTCAAATATTTAAAATTAATATAGAATAGGTTAAGAAAT
>APFE030359431.1:36185-157391 GCA_000404065.3 Pinus taeda
TTTCTTAACCTATTCTATATTAATTTTAAATATTTGACTTAAATCCTTAATGGTTAATTAAAAATTTTATCGAGAATTTGAATATATAGACATATTGATCTCATTTAAAATTTTGAGCGTTGACCTATTAAATTTCCTCTAACAACGACTTTGTGTCCTAGTCTAGTTAAAGGCTCAGATAAAGTGAATATATAAACATGGTAAAGGCACAAGGATTAAAGATTAGAATTGCAAGGATCTAAGTCTAGGGCCTGTTACCCACCACTTGTTGGGTGATATCCCCAGAAGAAATTTTTCTCCATGATGACCCTCAACCAGCAACCCCTTGCAACCTCCTACTAGCTTGTTGTGCCATTTCTCTACCACCTGAGCCAGCCATGTGGTCCCTTACCCACCTATATTGATCGTATGTTTGAAGGTGGGCCTCTCGAATCTAAAGGTATGTCTTGTCATTTGGTAATTGAGTATTGGGTTTACTTATCATGGATACCTCTGGGTATGGATTGATAGGGGGATTTGGCGGAAAGGGTGGGCTTAGTTTGTGCTCTTGTCCCCTTGATCTTTCTTGGTTGTTACCCTTGGATCTTAGTCCCGTGGGATCTCCTTCATTGACTGTTTGGTTCTAGGGTGGTACTACTTGGGAAACCCCGACTTTGGGTGCGTGGTCCCACTTCTTTACTCGCATATATTACTCCCTTTCCACTCACTATACCCCATTCATCATTTCTCCCATCTGGGTCCACATTTCCGTTCTAGGTCCACATAGGGCTGACGTCCCTATCCCCTTGCCCCCACCTTGGGTCAAGCCTGGAATGATGTCTCGGAGGTTGAAGCAATTAAAAGAAAAAGAAAAAAGCATAATTGGCCACATTTAACAAGAAATTGTACCACAAAATGCAAAAGATGGCTGACACAAAATAATTAGCACGTGGGCAAAAGCCAATGCATGAGCTCTACCCGAATCCATGGCCATCACCCTGGTTCCATTGGCCTTAGATGAGCCTCCTTTATCATTCAGGAACTCATGATTGTCCCAACCCCTGGAGGACAATGAACCACCCTACCTTAAAGGGGTAATCACTGTTATATCTTATACATCAATCTCTTGTCCTTTGAGCCTCGAGTAGCTAATTAAAAGAAATTTCATAAAAGGCAAAAGGTGTATAAAGAAGGGTGGAAAAATCAAGGTCGGGGCACCTCATGTACCATGATTGCTCTCTCCTATACATTACATACTCAGGTGTGTACTTCCCCTTATCTAGCTAACCCTTATGCCCCAATATGTGACCAAGGATTGCCCCTCTCACTCCCTATTCCATTCCACTTATTTATCACTTGTCACCCCCATTAGAGGGATGTGCTTTGGACATACTATCCCCTTTAAGGGCTGAAACCACCTAATAAGGTACTTGGTTAACCCCCTTTGGAGCTTGGAGACACTAGCACATGCCAAAGCCCACTACAGAAGGTCATGCCATTATGAAGTGCCCACTTTGTTATCCATGATTTGTAAACTCTTTTACCTAATTATTTTAATGAATGATTGTACTGGAAGCCTAGGGGACACATTGGATCTTATTCGGGATTGCAAGTGGTTTCCATTTGGGTTTGGTCTCCCTATACAGGATCCTAACCCCTAGAGGTCTACATTGGCACATATAGGGTGTGCACAGAGAGCCATTGGTCTCCACAATAGCAGGCAACACTCCACAGATCTTCATCAATGCTCAGAGACTACTAGTGATCCACTTTTGAGATGATGGTGATATGCTTGGTACATTGTGCCTAGCAAGCCCCCCCACAAGAGCCCCACACTCTTGGCAGGTGTCCCAGGACTTGTACGATATCATGGCAGCATTCATTCCACCACTTGAACCCTTGCAGAGGATCTACAGGCATCTCTAATTCATATGGAGACCCATGGGGTCATTTATGTGCCCTCAGACCCACTAAGAGCACCACAGATCTATTACTTGGAGAACAAGGGGCCACCCCCTTGTCCATCATATTCCAAAGAATTTATTCCTCAGTATGGCACTTCAGGGCATTATTAGGCCTTTAGAGGGCCCCATGACATGTACATCTTATTATTTGGCCCCTTGTGAGCCTTATTTTTCCAATTGTGAGCTAGTTTGGTGGGCTTGTCACCAATAGGGGTTTTATTTGCACATTATTTTATCATTAGGGGCTAATGTAGGCCCATAGGCTAATTCAAACTCCTTAGAAGGCTATATATTGTTGTTAAATACATTCATTTGGATCATCACTTGACTTGAGATCTCTCTAATCTTTAGAGAACTTCACATTTTTTTTCTTGAAGAATATTTTTGGAGATGGATGAATTTTCACGTATGGATTTGGGTTATTTTTCTTGTCTTGGAGCTTTGTCTTGCAAATGAAATACTGGTTGGATATACTCTATAACATTGTAAGTAAATTTTAATTTTGTTATTCTTGTTGCTACATACTGCTAAAATTAGGGCTAGTTGTTGCATAATTGAAATGTGGAATTAAGCATATTTTAGCTAATTTAATGTATGGTCCATTGTTATATGAATGAAATGTCCTAGAGATTATTTGTCTCGATAAGCTTGCATCATTTTCTTTGAAGTATAAATGCTTGAAGGTCACTTTTATTTTCTTTCTCTCAACATCGGATGAAGCTGACTTTCTGGGCCTCCTTTATCAAGAAACCAAGTTCTTACTCATTATCATCCTTGACTCCATATCCCCAAGTGAATTAGGCACTTATCCCTAAGAAGGGTGGTCATCTCTTTCACCTTTTTCACCTTTTACTACTTTTTCCCAGGTCTATCCCTCAAAGGTTACCTAGAGCATCATTTTCCCGGGAATTGACCCAAGGAAAAACTTTGATCTCCTACAGGCTACTGCACTGGAGGGTCCCATCCATCTCCTCCAAATTTGAAGCAATTCTAATGGTGGAATCTCCGGGAATCCCAAGCCCTAGCTCTAGGATCAAATTTTGCCTAGAAATCCCCAAGGCCAGACCTCAATAGGATCAATTCAACCTTTTGAAGTAAATATTCTTGTTTGGTCCTTTCCCTTCACCTTGTCCAAGATAGCAACATCATTGGTTGTTGTATTCCATCCCCGAACCTGGGTTGTAGATCCACTTGGCCCCATGTGGTCCCACCTCTCAATAAAGATTATTTGTCAAGGACCATTTGGGAATCCAAGTTTCCCAAGGATTATAGGGATTGAGAACCTCACCTATAAGCCTATTCCTTCTCCCTTAACCCTCCAATCCTCACCCCTTACCCTTGGAAGACCAAGTCCCTTACTTAAAGAGCAAGCAAGTTCCATCCTTGGGAAAGGGTTTCCAGGGTCACTTTCCACCTATCCATTGACATATACTTTACAAGTGATCCCTACACAATTGGGACTCCTCCCATCAGTGAAAGTTCGTGAAGAGTAGGGAGACTTAGCTGTGGTGACAGTTGGCTAAGTAGGATTCATGTCTTCATAGGGACTTTAAAAGATAACATCCAACATGAAGTTCGCCTTTGGGAACCTGATTCATTAGAGAAGGCATTCAGGGTGGCAAGAAAAGTTGAAAGCAAAATTATGGCAACAAGGAAGTCTACCACTCACAACTCTAAAGATGGAAGTGTTGTTGGTCCTAGTCTTCAACAACCTACAAGGTTGACACCACGACAATTGCAGAAAAAAAGAGCGAAAGGGCTTTCTTACAGTTGTGATAGAAAATACACTAAAGGTCATAAGTGTGCTGAGAATAAATTATTCTACATAGATTGTGAAGAGGAGGAAGAAAAGGAACAAGAAACATCAAAAGAGGATATACGCCAAGAACCAACCCTAAAGAAAGAAAAAAATGAATCCGACCATATCTTGTAATGCATTGGCAGGGATTACCACTCTTCAAACTCTCAAGATAGAAGGAGATATCAAGAAGAAAAAGGTAATAGTGTTGATTGATTCGGTTAGTACCCATAATTTTATTCATTGTAAGATAGCCAAGGAATTGAATTGTTTCCTATATCCAACACCAAAGTGTCAAGTGATGGTTGCAAATGGAAGAACCATAAATTGCTCTGGAAAGTACCATAATATCAAGCTATCGATGGGAGAATATGTATTGAATAGTCCAATGCTTTCCATTCCAATGGGTGGTGTTGATGTTGTACTAGGAGTCCAATGGTTACAATCTTTGGGTACGATAGCTTTTAATTTTCAAGAGCTTTCCTTGAAATTTTTTTGGGAAAGAAAGGAAGTTGAATTAAGGGGTAGTGCAGGGAAACTAGGAAAGATAGTTAGCTCTAATGCCATGACCAAGCTTCTAAAGAAAGAACAACAAGGCGTAATTGCACAATTATGTTCACTAGAGGTTCAAAACAACGAAGTTATCTATTTCTCCAGATCTCCAAAAAGTCTTGGACAATCATTCTAAGGTATTTGAGACTCCTAAAGGTCTCCCACCTATCCGTGATCATAATCATGCTATTCATTTGATTCCAGGAAGTATTCCTCCAAACATCAAGCCTTACAAATATCCCTATGCCCAAAAGAGTGAAATTGAACATATGGTTGCAGAAATGCTAGAGGCTGGAATAATTCAACCTAGTCAAAGTTCTTTCTCTGCCCTAGTAGTATTGGTGCACAAGAAGGATGGATCATGGCGCATGTGTCCGGATTATAGGGAGCTCAACAAGTTCACTATTAAAGATAAATTTCTCATTCCTGTCATTGATGAATTATTAGATGAATTACATGGAGCAATTTAAACTTCACCAAGTTGGATCTTCGTTCAGGATATCATCAACTAAGAATCAAGACTGAAGACATTCCGAAAACAACATTTAGAACTCATGAAGGTCATTATGAATTTTTGGTCATGCCTTTTGGCCTTACCAATGCACCTTCTACATTTCAAGGTTTGATGAATTCCATTTCCAAACCCTTCCTTAGAAAAATTTTGTTAGTACTTTTTGATGATATACTAATCTACAACAAGTCTTGGAAGGATCATGTTCAACATGTTGACAGGGTGCTCAAACTATTGGAGAAGAAACAATTATATGCAAAACCTAAAAATGTTTCTTTGGAGTAAAGAAGGTGGAATATCTAGGTCATATTGTATCTCATGAAGGTGTTAAGGTAGACCCTAACAAAATTAAATCCATTAAGGAATGGAAAATCCCCACATCCATAAAGCATTTGCGGGGATTTCTCGAGTTGACAGGGTATTATCACAAGTTTGTTAAGAATTATGAGAGAATAGTTGCACCTCTAACAACATTACTGAAGAAATATGCATTTTCTTGGACTCTGTAATGTTCCAAACTTAACAAACAGTGATATGCAAAGAGCAAATACGATTTATACACAGAAAAATAAAATGATCAGCAAACACCCAATACACATCAAAAATGAGAACCAACTGAGCCATTTTATTAATGGAATGGAGCGAGTACAATAGTATGGAAAATGTACCTGGGCTTACCTCAAGGGAAAGCGTGACAAAACCCAAGTGTCAAACAATAATCTCAATGTTGAAATGATGACAGCTCCTCTAATGCCCTACGTTGTCTCCCAGTAACTACACTACTGGTTGGAAAGGAACTGCAAGTACCCCATCTTCAGTGGTCAAAAAATGATGAAACTCCATCCCCACACTCCTTGGCCAAAACCCAGAAAAACCCAAAAAGGGTTTGGCCTAAATCCAAACTCCCAAATTCGGCCTCCTCTATGGCTTACGCCCTCCAAACTGCTCCAAGAATACGGCCTGCAAGGAATGCCCACGAAATCCTCCTCCAAGCTCCGAAAGGGAAGCAAACACCACTCCAAGTATTTCCTCTAGCCTCCTCAGCAAAGCTCAGCCTCAAGGATTGATACTCTACCCACCAAGTGAGCTCCCAATACTGCCTCTGTGCTAGCCTAGGTAGTGCGAAAGTCACACTGCAAAGCAATAAGCACAACTAGCTCCCAAACTCTCCCAACTATCGACAATCTTGCCTAGCCTCCTTTTTGGAAAATCTCACACCCAAACTCCACTACAAGACACCACCAACAAAATCGACCTCCTCTTCATTATGTCCTCCAGTAATACGCACCACCTAGAAGTGAATGCCACTATTGGGAATCACAATGAGGTCCTCCTCCTGAAGAAATGCAAAAGACCTTCCTAGGGTGGCACTCGAAGTCCCCCGAAGAAAGGGTGGGCTCTTTGCCTGAAGAACTCGTGCTAAACAGCGATTGACTCGGCTAAGCAGCTTGAGCAACCAAAGAGAAATCGATATACCAAAAAGAAGAATGGGATGAGGAGATATATCTTCCTTATATAGATTTCGTGGAGCACTTTTCCCTCCAATTCGTCTTCCATCGTGGGCCCTCACTTAACCACCACCATGCAAAACTTAACCACCTCCATGCAAATTGAACTAGGGAGTGTGTATTTCCCTAGTGAGGGTGGCCCCCCATGTGTAACTTAACTACAACACAAATAACTTTTCCTAAGTCTAATCTCCTAATAAAATCAAATGGGGTCCACTAGCTCCAAAATTGGCCCCATAATACAAAAAATAATCTTGTTCCAAAATAATTTAGGAAGGGACATGATAGACTTCAGAAGCAACTAAGGCCTTCGAACATCTTAAAGAGGCAATGTGCCAAGCACCGGTCTTAGCTACGCCAAACTTCACAAAAACATTTATTCTGGAATGTGATACCTCAGGAAATGGAATTGGTGTTGTTTTAATGCAAGAAGGAAGACCCGTTGCTTTTGAAAGTCGACCAATCAAAGGAAAGTATTTACACAAAGCTATTTATGAGAAGGAAATGTTGGGAATACTACATGCGCTTAAGAAATGTCGACCTTACCTAATGGGAAAACACTTCAGGTAAAAAAGGATCATGATAGTCTTAAATACTTTTTAGAACAAAGATTATCTTCAGAAGAGCAACAAAAATGGGTCACAAAGATGTTGGGTTATGACTTTGAAATCATCTATAAAAATGGAAGCAAAATGTTGTTGGAGATGCACTCTCAAGAAAGGATGAGGATGTGGAAACATTGCTTTGTGCCATTTCTATTATCCAACTAGATTGGATAATTGAAGCAAGGGATGAATGGAAGAATGATGAAGAAGTGTGTGCACTCATTCAAAAGTTGCAACAAGATCCTAGTACATTTGATACATTTAGCTGGAGAAATGATTCATTATGGTACAAAGATCGCCTATACCTTTGTAAGAATTCCCAACTCAAACAAAAGATTCTTCTGGAATTGCGTACCTCTCCCTTAGTAGGGCACTCAATATTTTTAAAAAATTGCCACAAGGTTAAGAAGGAATTTATTTGGGATGGTCTTAAATCTAATATTCAAAAGTTTGTGGCAGAATGTTTGGTTTGCCAATAAAATAAAGTTGAAACAATTAAGACCTCAGGTCTGTTACAACCTTTATCCATTCCAAATCAATGTTGGGAGGAGGTTTAAATGGTTTTTATCACAGATTTACCCAAGTTCGAAGGAAAGAGCATCAGCATGGTGGTAGTTGATAGACTTACAAAGTATGCACACTTTTGTGCATTATCTCATCCCTTTAAAGCGAGTACATTTGCTACTGCATTTATGGAAAAAATTCAAAAGCTACATGGAAACCCAAATATTATTGTAAGCGACAGAGATCCCATTTCCACTAAAAATATTTGGACGGATATTTTCTTGTCCGGGTACTCAATTAGCTCATAGCTCATCCTATCATCCTCAATCTGATGGGCAAACTGAGATAGTGAACAAGTGTTTGAAAGGATATTTTCGTTGCTTTGTATCTAATAAAAAAACACAATGGGTCAAGTGGTTACCTCTGGCTGAATGGTGGTACAACACTTCCTTCCATACTGCAGCAAAAATGACCCCATTTATGACACTTTAAGGATATCATCCATCATCTATCACATCATCTTTAAGAGAAAATTCTAATGTTCAAGTAGTGGAAGATCACATCGAGCATCAACAACAAGTTCTCCAACTCTTAAAGGATAACCTCACTTTGGCGCATAATAGAATGAAACAACATGAAGATCAACATCGCAGCAAAAGAAGTTTTGATGTAGGCGACTGGCTAAGTCACAGGACACGTCCTCCAAGGTCCCGTGTCCCGTATTTTACGTGCTGGACACGAAAACGGCCCTAAAACGTGTTGAAAATGTCTTTCATCGTGTCCTGTAAAATGTAAAACGTATTCGCCAGTTTTCGTCGTGTCCTGCATCTGGAAAACGCGTATTCCGTTGATAGAAAACGTTGCCTGCATAAGCTGCAAATTTTTTTGAAAGAAACAAATAATTTTTTAGTGGGGCAGCTTAATGATCAAGTCTAGGCACTAGTATTGATATGCTATTCATGGTAATGATAAATTCTTAAAGTAAAAGTGACATTCTCCTTAATCTTCACTTTCATCCTTTTACTTAAATTTTTAACATTATAATGAAATGACTCAGGATGTTTGAGAGTGGTTCCAGCCTCATTGGATTTCATATGGAGAAAGTAGAATTTTAGATTTCATTCAAAATGCAACAGACTTATCAGTTTTTCAGGATTTCAGGATTGAGAGATTGTAATGTTTCCAGGTGACACCACCTGCCCGGGCTACCCCCACCACCAATAGAGGACGTGGTCTACCTCCTATAGCTCCTACTTCTAGTTCTTCAGCTTCTAGAGCATAGCAAACTCCACTGCCAACTCCACCAGCACCAACATCTACATCTAGAGGGAAAGGGAAAGCTGTGGCATTTTCTTGCAAGAGGGGCAGAGGAAATCAATAGGATTAGACTTTAGTTATTTACTTATGTGCTTGTAAGTTGTACATGAACAATGAACATTGAATATTCAAGAATCAAGACCAAGCATATCACATTCTAATCTCTAAATAGTAAATTTTGATTCTATTTAATTTTTTTAAGTGAACTATGAACTTTGAGAAGTAATTATATTTTAATTTGATTAGATAAGCTGCAACTTGCAATTTAATATGGGATAAAAACTATATTTCGGTTATATATATATATATATATATATATATATTATTAAATATATATAAAACGTGTCCCCAGTGTCCTGTTTCCAGGTCGCTGTGTTTCGTATGAATACTCGTATTTACGTGTCCTCCGTGTTTCGTGTCCTCGTGTCATGCGACTTAGGCGACTGGGCATTCTTACAGCTACAACCATACAAACAAATGCCCCTCAAGCAAGCTAAGAAGGATAATTAATTATCACCAAACTATTATGGTCCTTACAAGGTGTTGCAAAATATTGGTACTATGGCATACAAATTGGAGCTTCTTGCATCTTCTCGAGTGCACCAAGTTTTCTATGTTTCATGCTTAAAGAAGGTTATAGATGACAAGCTCCCAGTTCAAACAATATTGCCAGAACTTGACAGGGAAGGAAAAATCATATTGGAACCTGAAGCAATCACAGAAACAAGAACTCGCTAGCTACGAAATCGATCAATTTCAGAGTATCTTATCAAGTGGAAGAACTTACCCACTGAAAATTCCACATGAGAGGATGAGAATTTTATACAGATGCATCCAGAACTACTCAAGAGTTGAAGACAACACTTTTTTGAAAGAGGGGCATGTTAGATCCCTATAATACTAGTGTATTCCCTCATTGTAATTGACAGTGTAACCCCCTTATTGTTATTGTTGTGCCCATATAGTACCCATATTGTTATTACGGTGCCCCATAAAAGCCCACTATTGTTATTGTTGTGCCCTTACACTATTATTGTTATGTCAGCTCTGATTATATTGTGACCCCTCGAAGAGGATAATTTTTAGGTTGTTGATCTATCTATTTATGAGTTGGTTGCATAATAGGACAGTTGACCAAATTTAACTATTGGCACATATTTTGATTGGTAGATTTATAGTTCAAGTTAAAACTTTGACTTTGATATTGTTTATGGATTTGGGCTCATTGTACTCTCTGCTGAACATTTGAAGACAATCTAATAGAAGTAGAATTTCAAAGGGTTTCCCCCCTTGTGGGGTTTTTTTCCTGGTCTTTGACCAAATCAGTGTCTCTTGTTGATGTGTTGATTGTCTCCTGTTATCATTGCATTTACTGTTCTATCTTCAGTTACGATTGCTTATTGGAAGAATTAATTATTGTTGAAAATTGCTAATTGGACAAGTGAATTGGGATAAAGTAATTAATATATCATAGAGCAATGCAAAAATTAACAACCAAGAGGAGCTAGATCAAAGAATTAAGGAAAGGAACTTGATGGGGCTTGAAAAAGTATAAAATCAAAGGAGATAGGAGGGTATTCCAAGAGAAAGCTAATGGAAAAACTAAATGAGTGAGTTGACAAATGACTAGCTGCCAAGATTGGCTTACCTATAGCCATATTCCTTATTGAAGTTGTTGGGGTGCTTCTCAATTTCGACGGCTTCCCTGATGATACAAGAGTTATAAAAAGGAACAAAAGCTAAGATTTTTTATTGATAAAAACATATGAGATGCTTGGAATTAAAAGAGAGCTCAACTATCGTAGACTTTGATAATTGGTTGTGATTTGTACTAGCAATTTTCTCTTTAAGACAAGTTTTGAAGGGTCGACTAATTTGACCAATGTACGACTTACTACAAGAACAAGGAATATGGAGATCCTCGAACCTAGCATAGGATCAAATTATCTTTGGGTGACCGAAATATTTTCTTAATAATTTTGGGAGGTTTGAATACAATTGTTATATTTCTTTTGGCCAAAATCTTGGAAATGAGTGTTATCGACCAAAAGTGGGCGACCAGTAGGAGAAAATTTCCTCCTATTCATCTCTTCTAGTCGATAGCCAGCAACCCTTGAGAGCCACTAGTAGCCGATGATGATGTGCCATTTATGTCTCTGCCATCTGCGTTAGTCATATGCTTCGTCACCTATCTGGCAAGAGCACATGTTGGAAGGTGGTCTTTTGATCAAAAGGTACTTTATTCATTTTGCGATCAGGTGCTTATGCTTGTTTGTATTTGGGCATTTTGGCATGGATTATGGGGTAACTTGAAAGAAAGAAGGGTCTTGGTTGTGATCTTGTTCCCTCACCTTAAATGGGGGGTTAATTTTCAATCCTAATCTAGTGGGATCTCCCCTAATGGCCCAACAGTATAGGAGGGGCACTACTTGAGAGCAATGTTTTAAAACTCCAACTCTAGTTCGGAAACGGCGGAGGGTCGGCTCCGACTCTGACTCCGACTCGGTTTCAACTCGGCTGGTTTGATTTCAATGACTCAGTTGTTATAAAAAATACATTAAATATTTATTTATTTTTATAAAAAAACATAATTTTAAAGATTTTCATTCATGTTTCCAAACACAAAGCTTTAGAATATAGAGAGAAGACAACATATGATCAAAGTAGGCTCATGAATATATCCATTATATCAAAATGGCACCTAGTGCATTGTCCAATACATACATGAATGATGATATAGAGATTAAAACAAAAACACATGACCAAGGAGGCTAGAAATGGCCTCTACAACAAAGTAAATTGTGAAACATCACTAGTCACCAGTACTACTGGCTACTGCTAGGAAGCCAACATCATCTGGCTCAAACTCTTAATCAGAGTCAGATAGAGAAACCCATGGCTCCTCCTCATCATCATCTCCAACTGCAACTGTAGAAGCGGTAGCACTAGTAGGCTACGCAACAGCTGCATGCTGAGATAGATGAGATATGCGCTTTCGTCATGGATGAGTAGAGGAAGCGCCTGCAAGTGAAGGACTTGGGGTTGGGCCTGAGGCTAATACAAGTGGATTTGCATTCAACTGAACATTCTCCACCTGTAAATCCAAATCAAGATCCTCATCAGAATCAAACTCTGCTGGATGACTCTCCACTACCCAATCCAATGCTAATCAATATCTTCCAACACAATGGGATCTGAATCAGGTTTTTTGTTTAGCAATTAGTTTTGTTTGAGCCAGAGGTTGTATTGGACATAGACTAGATCATTTAACCGTTTTTTATCCAAACAGTTTCTCTTCTTCGTGTGAATCCTCTCAAAGACCGACCAATTGCGCTCACACCCAGTAGCACTGCAAGTTTGCCTCAAAATACGAATTGCAAACTTTTGCAATTGAGGACAATAGCTACCAAAAGCCTCCCACCATTGTGCTGCAAAAAACATAGTAGTGTAATGAGTGGGGTCAACAAATTATATCCAACTTTCAAATTATAAACAATTTAACAAAATAAGAATTTGAAAATTGAAATTTTTGTTTACCTAGCTCATCTACTTCCCTTGCAATCTTTGCTAGGTTCTTGCCAAAGGTACCTATGGCTTTGCTGAAACAAGTGATCTATCGATGTATCTCTAGTTGATCACTCTCCATAGGGATCATGCAATCAATGCAGTCAATTAATCCATCTCTAACCTCCCCACCCAAAGCTCCTGCCTCCAAAGCTTTATAATGATACCTTGGATTCAAAAAATACTCAGCTGCATGTATAAGGCAATGGAGTTGATTGTTCCATCTTTCATCAATGATTGCCCAAATGGACCCATACTTAGCCACTCCATCCTTGTATGTTGTCTTTATTTGCTCCTTTGCTTGATCCATAGCCTCATAAATAAAGCCCATAGCCAAGCTCTCCCCATCCACCAACCACAACACCTTAACCAGTGGCTCAGCAACCTTCACAATCTCTCTTGCCTTCTTCCAAAATATTTCTTTACTAACTTTCTTTTTCAAATCTTTGTCATCCCGTTTGTGAGACCATTGGCTTTCATTGCATTCATCACTAGAAAATATCTTTTGCAAGTTTCAATGTTGGGAAAGCATAGATTGCAATGTCGAAAAATGAGTTGCAAATCTAGTGATGACAAGCCTAATAATATCTCTGCCCCCTGTGTGTCTCCTCATAAGGCTCAAAATCCATGAATGATTGTAGATACATTTTTTTATTCTTTTGGCATGCTCTATAGTGTTCTTGACCCACTCTAATTAGCCAATATCCTCTAGCATGAGGTCTATGCAATGTGCAACACATGGGGTCCAAAAGATGGTTTTGTGTTTTTCCTCTAACAGTTTACCAGCAAAACATAGTTAGAGGCATTATTTGTGATGATTTGAACAACATTAGCCACCCCCACCTCCTCAACAACCTCATCCAATAGCTAAAACAACAATTGTCCATCTTTCACTCTATCGATGCATCAACTGATTTTAGAAACATGGTTCCCTGTGGGCAAAAGATAAGTTTTATGATGGTATGGTTCCTTTGATCAGTCCATCCATCTGACATGATGGTACATCCTATTTTTGCCCATGAATTTTTTAAATCTTTCAAATACTCATTAATGGAGGAAATTTCTTTTCGCAAATGAGACCCCCTTGTAATGACCCATCTACCAACACAAACAAAATGTGAATTATTAGCATGCATACAATGCATGCATATGATAGCTACATATGCATACGTTGTCTGCACTGCACTAGTAGCATTAAATTATGAAGAAATTCCAAATATAGGATAAAAGATGTAATTGTTGAAGATATTAAATAAATATCTAACTTGCAAAACATATTGGAATATGTATTTTAGTATGAGTCGTCATTCATAATAGGCAACCATAGAACATTATCCAAAAGTTCTAAATCAAATTATAAGAGTTTAAAGGGAGTTATATTATTATAAAAATAGTAACTCTTAATTAAAGGTTAAACATTAAATGAGGTATAATATAATAAAATATTAAATAAAACTTATTAACAAAAGGACTACGTAATATAGTTGGTATCACCTACAACCTTATAAAATGATGAGTATCAATAGTAAGTGTGTGACTACCTCTTTAATTCACTATGAGGAGCCACGTATTAGACAGGGGGCATAAAACTAAGGCAATGAAGGATGAATGAGCAGTGGTCATAAGAAATAAAAGGAGAATGAAGGAGGAATAAAACCCGAGGGGGCGGGGGGGGGGGGGGAATCTTTTGTCTGTTGCAGGAAGCACAGTTGAGAGGCGGAAAGTTTGTAACACAAGATTATTGACAGTAAGGACTGAGCCTTGTTTGTTCTGAAGTTTTTGGGCACGGGGGAATAGATTGCAGCAACTGAGAAGCATTCTGGACTGAGTACCTAGGTTGTACCTAGTTTGGCTGAGAGGTTATGGTCTTTTGGTAACAGAAGCGAGAGCGGGAACAATTCTGAAGCTGAAGCATCTTCATCCGCAAGAACTAGGTAGGTACTCCACATCAAATTAATTAATTTTGATATATGAATTTTGGTTAAACTTTAAAGCAGGCTTCATGTAGATTTCATATTCTGTTTAGACTAAATATCTTGTTAAATTATTGATTAAATTATTTATAGCATTACACTCCTTAACTCATGCATAGTAAGGCCTTTGAAGCCCTTGCCAACAACAAATATGGCATCAAACATAGGCTCATAATGTGGTGAACAGGAAGCATTGAAGGGGATATCAGCATCATACCACCATCTAGCTATATAATCACAAGCAGTCTTCCTCAATTCTTTCTTCCAATGGTCATCTAAAGTGGGTTGCATATGACTTCTACTAGCTTGAGGACCATGTGCATCTAATGGAGAGGAGGGTGTGACAGTGAAATAACTTTTGATATTCGTATCACCATTCTTTTTTATTTTACCCTTAACCTTTTTTTCTTGCATGGACTCCAAAGAGGGAAGAACATAGCAGAAGGGGTTGGATGCATTAGTACAAGGGATAGATAAAGAGCCCTCAAAATCAAAATGGGGTTTAGTAGCCATCGTTTCTTGTATACCCCTCTTCCTCCCAATTTCAGCCTCTATTTCTTTTTGCCTAGATTTTTCTTCTTGAAACTTCTCAAAGCTATTTAACAAGTCCTTCCTAATCTCCCCAATTTGTGGTGATTCACATGGAGTAATTTGGCCTCTAATACCAGCCAAATGTTGTTTTAGCTTATGAATGCCCCCAAGGCCCTCCTTAATTTTTCTATGGCAAAATTTGCAATGCATTTGATTATCATCCATTTCAGCTTATGCCCAAGCAACATCTTTCACTCTAGGAGCCATTTTTTGACTTGGAAATGAAAGGAAAAAAATCTGAAAAAGAAAACAAAAAAAAAATAACATTGCTTCAATGTTCATTTTTTTCAAAAAAAACTATTTTCAATTTCCAGATTTGCACAAATAAATAAATAAGCAAAAACATATTTTAGAAGTGAAAAAAATATCTCTAGGCACAAACCGCCTCCTCAGTGTTGCTCCAACAAACCAACTCCTCAATGCTGCTCCAATGGCTGCCTAAGAAGCTCCTCATTGATGCTCCAATGCTTGCCCAAGACTCCTCACTGCTATGCCAAAAACAAACTCCACAACTCTTCACAAACTCCTCACAAATTCTCACACCAATGCAATGAGATAGCTGTGAGGAAATGAGAAGGGTTGAATAGCTTTAATAGGGTTGGGAGAGGTAAATGGACATCAAAATCACCTTAAGGCAAATTAGAGTTGGTTGTGGGGTCCAATTTCCCCCCCAAAACACTTCGTTGGTTGTACTTTTGCATTGGTGACCGAGCCGACTGAGTTAACTAGGAAGCATGGTGGCCAATTTACCATTTTCCCACATTAAAAAGAATATTTTAATTAAGGGAAATGTGCTTAATGATTAAAATAAGAATAAAATATGAGCTTCTAGAGGGGTCCATCAAATCTATAAAAAGAGGAGGAGGAGGCCATTAGAGGATATCTTAGGTTTTGATATTACTTCTTGTATGAGACATTGAGAATCGGGTTCTCGACTTCACTAGGAGCTCCAAGAGGGAAAGGCTTGGGTGATTCAGTGAGATTGGGCGAGTACCCAGCTCCCCTTGGTGAATTCATCCAGAATTCACAGGAGATCTCAGCTATGCAGTTCAGTGTAGTTTGGAGGACCAGCATAGTAGGGGAGCAGATTATCTTGGAGGCCAACTTTCCTTTTCAACTATTTTCGTTGTATGTGTATGTAACCCCAATTTCCCCATTATAATAAAAGCTGAGAAATTTCCTGTTCATTGTGTTAATGGATTACAATACTCTCTTTGTTTTATTTTACATGGCAATCCTCTGTTAATTGAATGTTGATTTTACGGTGAAATTTTGGGTCGAGTAAATTTCTGCAAATTTAGCAAAATATCTCGTTTGGGGCATTACACCCTTACACACGTTCACACACTCGTGTCAGAAAGCATCTCTGTAGCAAAATGTCGTTGGATAGAAATAGAAAAATAGGAATCAAAACTTGTGAAAGTGTGTCACAACATCAAAGAGTGATCCAGATTTAAACAGGGACGCAACAAATTACAGATATAACCATAAATACAAAGATGCAGTAGAAATAGCACTTCATTTCATTAATATCAAATACTGAAATATGCTTACAAACAGAATGGAAATAAGACTAGCTCTAGCAATGGTAGCTTATCTCTAAGAAGAGATGTGGCAGCTACATGCCTCTGAACTGTGTTATGTTGATCATGTTGTTGCTTGTACTTGACATTTGATTTCTCCAAAATCTCATGGACGTGCTGACGGATATATTGGATGTGCTCAATGACGTTGTTTTCCTTATTGGCTTCGAATTGAACATGACCTGAATCTGCCTGAGTAGCTGCAAATGAAATGGCCACATCAATGGGACATAGTGGCAAGAACCCCAAGCCCACCTGAAAAGGGTTGTGGTTAGTCGAGTTGTAGAGAGCTCGGTTATCAATGTGTTGTACTTAGGGGAGGCTCTCATCCCATGTGCATGGATGCTTTGAGTTGTACATGCGTAGAATGTATACGATCATCCTGTTGATGACCTCAGTTTGGCCATTAGTTTGGGGATGGAAAGTTGTGGACTTAGTGAGCTTGGTGTCCAACATCAACCAGAGACTAGACCAAAGTGACCTGAGAAACCTGTTGTCCCGATCTAAAATGATAGACTGTGGGATCCCAAAGTGTACCCACACTCGTTCAAAGAAGAGTTGAGCAGTGGCTTCTACTATGATATTCTTCTTACAGGCTGCCATAATGGCCATCTTCGAGAATCTGTCGACGACCACAAAAACACAGGCGTTGCTAGGATTAGTAGAAGGAAGGCCCGACATGTAATCCACAGACATGGATTCCCAAGGTTGATTAGGGGTAGGCGGCGGAGTATAGAGGCCTTGCTTCTTGATGGTCGGTTTGGCAATGGCATAGGCAATGCACGATCTGATGTACTTCCCTACATCATGTCGAAGATTCGGCCAATAGAAATACTTTTGCAGTACTACCACCGTTTTCTCGACCGTAAAATGCCCAGCAGCCTAACTGTAGTGCGCTTTCCAAATCATCTTGGCATGCTCGCTTGAAGGAACACATAGGTGTCCCAAGTGGCATTACAGAGCATCCTGGAGGTGAAAATCTAGAACTTGCTGACCCTTCAAAATAATCTGGTATGTGTGGCTGAATTCTGGGTGGCTTTTGTAGAGAAGTGGCCAATCAAAACTCTCGTGCCCACAAGAGTTGAGCACGGTGGTTAACGCCATGATCGATGGTCGACTGGGACAGTTTGCAACATTATTGATGTTTCCCTTCTTATACTTGATATTCAAATGGAATTGTTCTGTGGACCATTTCTGATGGCGATCATTCCACACCTTCCCTTGCATCTGTATGAACTGCAGGGGTCGGTGGTCTCTGTGGATGACCGTTTCCTTCCCCAAAATGTAATGCTTCCATTGTTGGCAGGCATGCACAATGGAATACATCTCTTTTTCATAAGTGGGATACTTTCGGACTGTGTCAGAAAATGTCTCACTGTGATATGCCATTAGATGCCCTTGTTGAGAAAGAATTGCCCCAATAGCATAGTCATAGGCATTCATCTTGATCTCAAATGTTTGTTACAAGTCTGGTAATGTGAGCACTGCTGCAGAGCAGAGGCGATGTTTCAACTCTGCGAATGCCTTTTGTTGAGATTCAAACCAAAAGAATTTTGCTTTCGCTCCTCCCTTGGTGACTTGACTCAAGGGCTGAGTGATATGAGAGAATCCCAACATGAACCTGCAATAGAAATTGGCAAGACCTAGAAAGCTACGGAGCTCTGTCAGAGTGGTTGGGGTGGCCATTCCCGAATGACTTGGATCTTGGCTAGATCCACATGCACCCCCCACTCATCAATAATGTATCCCAGATACTGAACCTGGGTCATGCCAAAATTGCATTTCTCCAAATTGGCACACAGCTTGTGCTCTTGTAGTGTTTGGAGAACTTGTCGGATGTGGTGGAAGTGCTCTTCCCAATTCTGGCTGAAGATCAGGATGTCATCCAAGTATACCACAACAAATGAGTTGGTGAATGGCTGCAAGATGTCATCCATCAACCTCATAAAAGTTGCAGGAGCATTTGTCAACCCAAAAGGCATAAACAACCATTCGAAAAGGCCCTCCTTCACTTTGAAGGCAGTCTTCCACACATTGGAGGGTTCAATTGGTACTTGGTGATATCTAGACTTCAAGTCGATCTTGCTGAAATATTTTGCCCCCTTTAGTTGGTCTAGAAGATCATCAATCCATGGGATCAATTACCTATTCCAGACAGTAATCTTGTTCGGCACCCGATGGTCAATACTAAGTTTCCAAGTCACATCCTTCTTCTGTACCAACCTGATCGGGCTCCCATAGGTTGCTCCTGAATCTGCCTCTTGATTTCATTGTTCTCCAGAACGAAGTGATAGATTGGTCCATTGGGCAACGACGCACCTGGGGTCAAATTGATGGAGTGCTTAACCTGACAATGCAGAGGCACCCCTGCGAGGGAGGTGAAGATGTCCTTGTACTCCTCCACGACCTTGTCCATCTGTAGTTGTCGTGCGGAGGGGCCCTGTCTGGAGGTCGTGGCCACCATCTTCTTCTTTCCCTGAGGGCATATCATCAGGAAAACAAATTTCCCGGTTTTGGAAATGAGCTTACTACATTGTTTTGCAATAACCAAAGAGATGGTTGTAGGCGGTGCTACTTTCACTATCTTGTACAATTTATTTCCCAAAGTAACAATAACAGCGCGAGCCCTTGACTCATACACAACATGTCGCTTCCACAAGTATGGTTGGCCTAATAATACATCATAAACATCAAGGGGAGCAATGTCACATAATACCTCATTTGTGAAGGGCTTGATGTTGTATGGAAGGCGACACTATTGCCTCACGCAAAGATCTGGTCCTTGGTGAAGCCACTTGATGGTGTATGGTTGTGGGCGTGTTGTGGTCGGTAAGCTCAGCAGCTTCACGACCTCTGTCGAAATGAGGTTCTTTTGGCTCCTGCTATTGACCATGAACTGTAGCAGGGAATCCTTTACCCACATCTGAGAGTGGAAGAGGCGCTCCTCCTCCTTTGGATCTTCGGGTTTCTCCTTCTGGATCTTCGTGGTGGCAACAGTGGCATTGGGCTCCGCATCGATAATTTGCTTCCCTTTGTCATTCCCCTTGTCAGGTTCTGACTCAAAGCCGGAACATGCATCTGATTCTGAAGCCTTCATGTCATGTTCCTTCTCAAATACATTTGTAACAGGGTGCTACTACACAATTTTACGCAATTTTGGCTAAGAAAGAGAACCCATCATTTTCGACTTAGGGACTTAGGAGGAAATTTGACTTTATTTGGTTACTAGTGGAATGTGGGGTTCACCCACATGGGAGTTCAAATTGGCCCATTCAAATAGATTGGAGGGAAAGTCGAATAGGTGGATGGAGGGGACCACATGATGCTAGGGAGGCATAAGGAGTTACAAGGAGGGAGTAACTCTCATTTTGGATTCATTTTTACACCTTGCAATCAAAATTACTTGACTATTCGCTCTGCTGTTTCACTGAGTCAACCGACTGTTTAGCCACGAATCTCTCAAAAGGGAGATTCAACTTCAACTTCAGAGGACCATCCGTGCCCGCCCTAGAGAGGTTGTTCCACAAGTATTTCAGGAGTTCCTAGAGTGTGTTACAGCAGTACCATTCAGCCACAACAAGGAGTGCATATTTCTAGCTAGCTAAAGAATACGCAGGGGGAGTTTGGAGTTATCAGTGATCAATCATTTTCTAGGAGAGTTAGAGGATTGAGAGAGCAAGAAAGGGCCAGCCTTTCTTGTGATATTTGGAGCCAACAAAGCCAACATCCCAGCAGTTCGAATTACTGGGCTTGGGCACAGTGCAAAGGGCCAGTCCACCAATTTTGTGGAGCTAAGGAGCAGGTGCCATAGGCCGGAAGCCCATCTAGGAAGTCAGGGGATTGATAGCAAAGGTCAGCCTAGCACTTTGGGTCTATTTCTAGGAGGATTTACAGATAGATTCCAGCTGGCCGAGTTTTGCAATTGCAGCGGAAGCTGGGCTCCAAGGGGGTCGAATTTCAAAAGTTTAAACTAGACAAATTCCTTTCTGGGTTTTGGGCAAGGATCACACTCTTAATTTTATAGAATTTTCTGGGCAGATCTAAGGGGTCAAACAGGGGTCTCAACTAAGCCAACAGTTAGAGGTGCTGAGGGGAATTGGGCCAAAATTCCGAGGTCAACATTTGGCGAATTTGTTCATGGGTTTTCTGGGTTTAGGCCAAGGAGAAAGGAGCTGAAATCTCATAATTTTCTAAGCACAGGAAGCAGTGATTTCAGCCCTTTGAATTCAGTAGATAGAACAATTTTCTGGGGTAGCGCAGTTCAGTTTAGTGCAGCAGTTGTAGCAGCCTTCAGTTCAGCGTTTTCTCACTTGGGTTTTGTCATGCTTGTCCATTGAGACAAGCCCAGGTGCACCATTCTATTTTATTATTGTATTTGTTCCTGAAGAAGTAATAAAATGGCTTAGCAATTCTCTATTTCCAGTATTTCCATGGGTGCTTAATGTATGTTTCGTTTTTCTAATTGTTGGATTGTTTGCATGCTTGTATATCACTTATATTCATGTTTAGGAACATTACACTTCAGCTTGGCCACTAGCAACTGCTTGGCCCAACGCTCACTTGTGTTGTGAGTGGAGCTCTTATGGAACTCACACCAATTTCCCGTGTCCTTCTTCGGCTTCGCAGTGTTGTTTTTTGCTTGCGGCTTTAACGGGTTGTCCTGGGCCGCCTCGCCTTGGCTTTGTCCTTTGTTCTGCAGTTTGGGGGCACCTTTCCCTTGCTTCAGATTCCCAGATCCAAAGTCTCGCTTCTTCTGTTTAAACTTTTGCTCGATCTTGAGAGCGTATCGGTATGTCGTGCCTAACGAGGAGATGTCGAGGAACTCCATCTCGTCCTAGATGTACCTATGTAGGCAGCTGCGGTACTTGAGTATGAAATGTTTCTTAAAATCCTTGATACCCAACTTTGTGCAAAGGGTATGAAAAACACTGGTAAACTTCGGCATAGCTTGGTCACTTCCCTGTCGTAGCGTTGTCCACTTTATGTATTTATCCTCATAGCTCCCAATAGGGTAGCACTACTCGATGGCATCATGGAACGAATTCCAACTGGATGCAGCTAAAAACAATAAAGTCGTACTTTCATCCTTCTACTCACAGTAGGTTTTCCACCAGTCCTTGACGTGGGGGCGGCTTTGAGAAGAGCAAAAGTAATCTTTTCTCCGCTGGAAAAATCATGAACAAAAAAATATCCTTCTAGCAGATTTAACCATTTATCTACGGCGTCTGCATCTATTTGACCCTCAAATATGGGAATGTCAAAGTTTACTTATACCTTAAAAGGAGTGGAGCCTCTAGAGTGGCTGCTAGATGTGGATGCGTCGCTGATGGGCAACCGTTGAAGGATCTGGGCAAAGTTATCCATCATCACGTTCCTTTGTTTCTCGAGGACCTCCTCAAGCAATATTTTGATAGGATCTCTTGCACACTTGTCTTTTTTTTCTTCCCCCATGGGCAACCGTCAAGGTTTGCGAGGCTGATCTTGCAAAGGTTCAACTAGATCAAGCCCTAACTCCTTATATTCTAACCTCATTGGGGACATGCAAAGAAAAATAGAGAAAGGGCAAACCGCTTTGACACCACTGATTTGGATTTAAACAAGAACGCAGCAAATTATAGATATAACCATAAATACAAAGATGCAGTAGAAATAACACTTCAATTCATTAATATCAAATACTAAAATATGCTTACAAATAGAATGGAAATAAGATTAGCTCGGGCAATGGTAGCTTATCTCTGAGAAGAGATGTGGTGGCTACATGCCTCTGAACTATGTTACAATGAGGTTCAAAGGCCTATTTATTATTGAGAAACAACGGAAAACCCTAAACATCCAAAAACCTAACCCTAGGACATGAAGTGCCAAACTATGGGCCCCATTTGGGTAAATTGGTACATCAACTTCCCAGGGTCGTAACATTGGCATACAATTTCCGTTTGATGTGCACAATACATCGTTAGAAAGGTCTATCCGAAGAATACAACTTTTGAATGACCAACATCTATCTACGACCCATGTTCGTCCTGGTTTTCCCAAAAAACATCATTTAGGGCCTTGAAACATCTCCGAAAGTTCAGGACCCGAAAAACTGCCAAAAATAGTAAATTGTGCTACAAATAAAGAAACTTAAAAACTGAAAGAAACAATGGTGGGGGTCCAAGTGGAATAGGCGGGTGGCCACCAATATCCACCTAGATCAAAGAGCCAAATACATAGGGGAAGAGGAGGAATCCCAATACAAATCTAAAAGATCAAAGGGTGACTTTGAACATGACACCAGTAGCCCACAATCACATACACTAAGAACTCCATCAACATCCTCCCATGGCAGTGGATATGGAGGCATATGAACAAACATCCCTTTAAGGAGTAGAACCATATCAAAATTGCTTGACAAAGGGTGTAGGAATGATATGGATGCAAAAATTTACCGGTTTCTCTATGCATGCTTTGGGTAAAATGAAAAATTCTTGGAATGACCATGGGATGTCCATTGTATCTGATGGCTGGACAAATGTAAAAGGAAAGCCATTGATAAGTGTTCAGCATATGATTACTCAAAAAATTTCAAGACCGCCATCGACATTGCAAAACCGTTACTTCAAACAATTGAAAGAATTGGGCCATACAATGTCATCAAAGTCATCACTGATAATGCTTCTAATTGTAAGGCAATGGGAGAAATTATTGAGGATAGATACCCTAACATATTTTGGTCTGGGTGTTTGGTTCACACAATGAACCTTTTCATGCATGATATTATTAAGAACAAACATCCTCAATATGAATGGATTGGTGATTTGTAGAAGAGAGACAAGAGAAAGATAAAATTTATTACCAATCATAGCAATACCCATGGGCTTTTCCGCAATCACTCAAGTTTGGCATTGTTGAAGATTTGCGAAGATTAAATTTGCTAGCTATTACCTCACCTTCAGGCACCTTTTGAAAGTAAGAGAGTCATTGGCTAGCATAGTATCAAGTCAACACTGGCAGGTATTAAAGGACAGGGCTCCAACCATAATTGAAAAGAAAGGTTTTGAAGAGGTGGAGGGGACCGCTATTGATGGTTTGTTTGGGCACATGTGAGGGAAGTTTTGAAATACACCAAACACATTTATAACATGATTCGTTTTGCAGATACAAATGGACCAATGATTGGGGAGGTGTATGAGTAGATGGATAACATGTTGAGGCAAATAAAATATATTGTTCAGCAAAAAGATCCCAACTTGTATGATATTATTCACAATTTTGTGTGTGCACAGTGGGATAAACTTAATGTTCCACTACATGCCTTGGCGTATATCCTTATGCCAAAATACTACTCTCCATCTTGGTTGGGAAAACCTACACCTAGAGGTGGGGTTAGGGCCAAACCCCATACAGATCCAGAGGTACAAAATGGGTTGTTGGAAATAACACTGAGAAGGGGGTGAACCAGTGTTTACAATTCAATAACTCTTCATTTCATAATCAGATTTATATACGCTACTTCAGTGAAGTGAACTCGCATCTGCACGCAACTGTTATTAAAGAAACCAGCATATACCCAGAGAACTTATGATTCAGTTAATTCATCATGTGTTGATCTTTAATCAGTGCATCAGTGCTTTATTAAACAGTAACTATGTGTAGTAATAACAGAATAAACCATCACACATAAGCAACACACATGAACACCAAGATTTAAGGTGGAAACCCAATGCGGGAGAAAAGCCACCTACTGTTGTCGTCTTTGTCTTCTTTTTAATATAAAAAAAATATGTTTACAATCTTGTACTGATGCAGACTCATACCAGTACGCAGGCACCCACCTGCAGAAGGCTACAACCTTCTCTCGTTCTCCAGCTTCTATTAGAAGGGAGCTACAACCCCCTAGCTCTTGTACTAGTCGATATGTTTACCAGTACGTAGGCGCCGACCTACATAAGGCTACGACCTTCTCTCTTCCTCCAGGGACCACGTTTCATAAATTTTCTAGACTGGATGCTCCTGGTACATAAGCACACAATTAATCACCACTGCAATAATTGTATCTACCAACAATCAGTGAATCTGAACAGTGAGATAACTGCCACCAAAACACTGTGTTGAACCCAAAAACGTACATCATCAACCAAAACCAACTGTAACCTCAAAATCATATGTCAGAATGTATACGCTTCTTCAGTGAAGCCAACTTGCGTGTATATGCTACTTCCTTTAGCCAAACCTGCGTATACCTCCAAAATTACTGAATCATACAAACCTCTGAAACAAAACTGTATCAACCAGTAACATTCTGAAGATCTACTATTAAATTACAAAGATATAAACAAACAGCAGAGAAGATCACCCTTCTCACTTAATCAATCAATCAATCAAACTCAATCTCCTTATGCATTCAATTCTACTTTCAGATCTAAGAAGACATCATTGACAGACAGCAGTAAAATAGCAACACTGATCAGATAGATCAGTGATTTCTGAACAACAGACTTTTCTTTTGCATACCCTACTTGGAAGAGTCGAACCAGCGTGTATACACACCTTCACCAAGGAGAACCAGCGTATATATCTTCAAATACTAACTTACAACTTCGCTGCTATTCCAAACTTTAGACATACCTAGATCATGACATTTAAAGAATAAAACATGCGTAAGAAATCAGATCTAGCCCAACCAATATCAGATCATACAATGATAAGTCATTTCAGGTCTCATGATCCTAATCCAACATTGTACCCAAGGTGCACAGAATATTTTAGATCATATCATATTCATAGCCCCTGCAACATAAAATATACTTCAGATAGAAGTATTCCTGAAAAACCCTTCACTTGCACACTTGGTCATTTGATCTTCTCCTCCCTATATAGTTTTTGGCCTTTCTCAATACCTCAGACCAAAACAACACTTAAAACCTATGGTATTCTTGGACGGGATCAAATAATCATTTCTCTGCTCAATATTGTGGGCTAATATCATGGTATTGACCCTTGGTATTCTTTAATCTTAAATTTCCTTGATTTTCCAACCCATACATGCTTTTTCTTTTGTGAAGGTGTGTGCATACTTATACACCCTTTTTGTTCTGTGAACCCACGTGTATACGCTACTTTGACAAGGTCAACTTGTGTATACAGCTTAAACTGACTTAAAACATCCTTTTTCTTCAACTTTTTTATTCTGATCTGTAGTCCTTTGTTCTAACTTCCTCATCTTCTATACCACTGCCCTGTTACCTCTGAATTGACCTGTTACAATGTGAGTGCCCTTTATCAAATTTGAACTGACCTGTGAGTGAGTTGCCATCAAGGACAACACCTATAACATAATGCCAACATGGGTATACAACAACATTAGACAAGATAGTCCCTGACAAGGAGTGTGCTAGATTGCGTCTTGAATTAGGCAGATACTTCATTAAGCATTGGAGTGTTTGGTTCTTTGCATGTAATGGAAGATAGGGACATATCTGATGTTGTCACATGGTGGGACATGTATGGCGACCGGGGATTTTTGGCAAAATTGGAAAAAAAAGTGCTTTCACAGGTTGTAAATACTTCTTCTATAGGGAGGTGTTGGAGCACCTATAGCTTCATCCATAATGTTAGAAGAAACAAACTCAATGAAAACTGGGCATAAAGCTTG
Source organism: Pinus taeda (assembly GCA_000404065.3). Taxonomy (NCBI): domain Eukaryota; kingdom Viridiplantae; phylum Streptophyta; class Pinopsida; order Pinales; family Pinaceae; genus Pinus; species Pinus taeda. The sequence goes on from APFE030359431.1 coordinate 62,275, forward strand.
GTTTATGTGCACTACAACTTGAAGTTGTTGAGTCATTATTGGGATCAAGCTCATGATGATATATTATATACAACTTGGGGCAACTACCCAGAGGTAGATAATTTGGAGGATGGTGCTCTACATCTAGAAGAATTGGAAACAAAATTTTTGAAAGATGATGATGAAGCAAAAACAACCATGCCACCCCCATCATCCAATAACAGTGCTCGAGTTCAACAATCTTTGCCTTTGCTACCGCCACCTCCATCTACATCCTCACGTGGAGGTCATGTTCCTTCTGGTTTTGGTCATCTGACTATGCGGGAGGAGACTCCCAGTAGACCACCAAGACCTTCTCAGAAATTAGACATTTCTTGTGTCAAGGGCCACAAGAAGTAGTAGATAATAGCTTTACTTGTCTTTTCTATTTTCTAGTAGTTTTTATAACTGTTGACTCTTTCATATTTATTATGATATTTTTTGTAAACAATATATGACAATTTAAGTTTGAAGTGTGAAGTTGGCAATTATAACTCATTGGTAATGAATTATGAATATGATGCTTTGTGAAAGTTGTAGGTTGAAACATTTCATTTCATGTTAAGATATTCTTTGTTATTGTTTGGTTACTTGGTAATGGTAATGGTTACAAGTACAAGTTACAACTTTAGTGATCAATGATGATAAATGTTATATATCGAATTTTGAAAACTTAAACTTTAAGATTGATGAATAACGAGACTCGATATTTTGTATGTTACTAACTTGTGTACGTGGTTGATGAAGATTATAACTTCTAGATGAATGATGTTATATGGTTTAATCCATGTTTTTATGTTTTTTATATCTAATTCATCATTCTACATGGTTTTGTTCACATATATGCATCAAAATATATAAAAATGCACTCCCAAACTGGGAGCTTTTGAAAATGTCGCTCCCCGCTCCCGCTCCCAAGAAACGTTGCTTCAGCTTGGAAGAAAGCACCTAGAAGAGATAGATGGTTATTTAGAGGAGACAATTTTCAACTTGAACCAATATTTTTCTCTTTTTTCATCATTACAACTTAAGACCTTGGAGATCTTATCCCTATGACATGAAATTGTGCTTCGTCAATAGCTTCCACTCCCTGCCAGATTATTTTCAAAATCATTATACCCCCATCACTTGCTCAATAATTCAAAAACCATTGTGACTGACATTTTGGAAATAATCTAAAACCGAGAGCTTTGTCATAGGTAGGTCTTTTTGGTTCATCACCGGAGATGCACAAGTAAAATATTTTATCAAAACAGAATGGGGTAACTGTGTTACCAAAAGCAATTGGATGTAATCCACTTCTTAAATTGACAAGAACCATTAGGCCAATCTGGAAAATCTAAATATACCATATATTTATCAAGAAGATGGTTCAATGTAATGTCCCAAATGCAAAAAAATGGGTTTTCTCGATATTTTAACTCAAAATTTCGTCAAATAAAACTTTCATTCATAAACAAAGGATTGTCATGTAAAATTCAATCCCATAGAACTGTAAATAACAATAATGAGCAGAAAGAATCTCAGCTTTATTCATAATATATAAATTGGGATTACATACACATACAAACAAAATCGCTGAGATGAAAAGTTGGCCTCCAAGATAATTTGTTGCGCTCCTACGCTAGCCCTCCAAACTGAACTAAGCTTCCACTGCTAAGCTCTCTTGTGAATTCTGGATGAATTCACCAAGGGGAGATGGGTGCTTGCCCAATCTCACTAAATCACCCAAGGGTTTCTATCCTGGGGCTACCAAGGAAGTAGAGAACTGGGTTCTCCAACCTCTCATACAAGAAAAAATATCAAATCTAAGATGTCCTCCAATGGCCTCTTCCTCCTCTTTTATAGATTTGATTGACCCCTCTAGAACCTCCAATTTTATTATTATTTTAATCATGGAGCATTTTTCCCTCTTTTATTTTAATTAAAATATTCTTTTTAATGCGAAAAAGGGGTAAATCGGCCACCATGTCCCCTCATGTCACTGAAACTCACAACTAACCATCCCATCTTGTAGATTTTCTCGTTTTGGTTCCAACGAGCTATTACACTTAGGTGTTATGTCAAGTATTCCTCCTGAAATTGAGTCCGGCCCAGTAATAACTCTGTTTTCTTAAATTGTCGAAATGAACCAAAACGAAAGGCAAATTGTGTGGATGATGGAATATACCAAGCGAATGCCATCAAACATCACATAAACTCCTTAAAACGCCTCCAAAAGCCCACGGGCCCGCTGATGACACCCACCTGCACCTGTGACCTGTCTGCCCCCAACTCTAAAAGACCATCCTCACCATGTCACAAGGAACACCAGAAAAAGGAACATTACATTCAAAATGAGAGTAAATACCAGGCAAGGAATATATATATATATAATATATATTATATATATATATATATATATATATATATATGGGCATAGAAATAAAAAAAATTCATGAACATGCAGATATAGCCAACCTAAGCCGAGGTCAACAGGGGCAGTTATTTTATATCAACTCTCACAATAAAACTAGTTGAAAAAGTCCATGAGCAACTTATATATGAGACAAAGCCAATTTGGCCATTTTACATGGCTCTATAAATGATAGAATTGCACTACTTTTACATTTTTGGCATGTAGGTATTATGGGTTATACAGTTGTACTAAATACAAGATTTGGAACATTAACTAATCCTTGCATAAAGGGTAGCAGTGGAAAAAAACTCTGTTAATAGTATAGAAAATCCATATAAGCCATTCTAATGAACATTTGATTGTGCTATGCTTATCATGTTAATGCAAATGGAAGATTTTCCCTATAAATAGAACATCCAGAAAAAGTAAGAAACTATGAGACTGGAACAGAATTGCATAATAGATTAAATGATGATAACTCAGAATGAACATAGAAAAAGGATTTTCCATTACTTACAGCTACAATAAACAGTTGCTCAAAGAAATCTGAGGGTGCAATTTCCTCTAAATAGTTTAGAGTGCTTTCACTGCAATAGAAAATTGATTTCAAAAGCATGCAATGCAAACAAAAAAAATCAAAATTCAAAATCTTGCAGGAATAAATGAACAGTTAAAGTTACAAATTTGGCCAAATCGATTACCCAGCCAAATCTTCATCAAATAGTGGTGCCTGTTTAGCAGCAGGAATTGGTTTTGCTGATTCCCATAGTTCTTGCCATAAATTCCCTTGAAAAACAGAGAAAGTTCAGCTATTAGCATAATAATGGAGGAAACATAAAAGAACAGTAATCTTTTATCATCATTATTGCACCCAAAGTGTTATAAAATATGAAAAAATGAAGAGCAATAAAAAGCTAGTGAATCTTTACTTTGATGCTTTAATATCATATGTGGAAAGAGCTTATTTTACCAACAAGAAGTTTAAGAGTTTGACATAACAAAAAACGTGCACTGCATCATGAAGCGAACTTTGACAAGTATCCCAAGATTACATGAAATTTTTTTCAAAAATATGAAGAAGAATCACAAAGCTATAAAACCATATGCACAACAAATTAACACACAAACATTAAATTGGCAGAAAAGGCAGAGAGCCATATTGTGTCCTCTCATGCTCATGTAATTCTCTCTTATTCAAATAATTTAATAATACATTTAATACATGAGCAAGTGGTTTTAAGATAGTGCGTCTATTTTAGACTCACTTGGTTGAGACAATTTCTCAACTTACACACTAATTTAGGAGAGCTAGTTGGAGAGAATCTCTCATCCAAAACTAAGCTCCTTAGTTTGAGGAATTCTCATGATTTTGTTTATTTAATTTAATAATTGGATTTATTATTGATATTTAAGAGAGTGAGGCTAACAAAATACTCATTCCAAGAAAAAAATGTTGAACAACAAATATGTTTTCCTATGTTGTAGGAAAATGTTATTTTATTGATTTGGCAGAGTTGTGGAACAAATGAAACTAGCAAAGCATTGCTTAGCCAAATTGTTTATTCACCATTATTGCTTTTACAAGTACAATAGATACAAATACTTATTTCTGAAACTGATATTTGCTTCCAATGATATGGTGATTATCTTTAGCACTTCCAGTAAATCATTAAGCAGTTATACTTCAGAATTTCAACCATAAAGCAGTAGGACAGTAGAGATCACAATGAAACAATGATACACAAAGACAACACAAGATTTACCTTGGGAAAAACTGCTGGAATCACGATTGTCGTTACACCAAAACCTGCAGGTGTTAGTAAACGGATGCATTGCCAAAGTTAACGGATTCATGAGAGGCGATTGAGCACATGTCACAAAACACACGGGGAGTGTTGGTTTATCCAATGAACAAAAATCTCCCCACCAACGCAAGTTGGGTGCGATTCAAACTTGAGACTTTTGACTTTGATACCACTTGTTGGAATCATGATTGTCGCTACACCAAAACCCGCAAGTGTTAGTAAATGGACGCATCGCCAGAGTTAACGAATTCACGAAAGGCGGTTGATCACATGTTGTGAAACACACAGGGAGCATTGGTTTATCCAATGTCCAACAAAATCCACTTGGGGAAAAACCCAACAACCTTTTCCTTAGAAAAATTCTTCAATTCAACAAGAGATACAAATGATCTTTCCTAGTCAAAATAAATTCAAAAAGACCAGCGACAGAACCCTGGTCAAACCCAATCAAACTATCTTCTTATCAAGTCAAAATGCTTCCCAATAGACTTGGCCTCGTCTGCTCTACTAGGGCCAAATTTCGGCCTCCTTCTACACTCAAAAAATTCAACCCTGTTGCCAAATATACCTAGAAACTCGTCCACACAAGTGAAGTTAACAAAGAGAGAAAGACACGCATGCGAGGTCAAAATGGAGAGATAAGATGTTGGATTTGTCTTCGTCCTTCTTGCCCTTTTTCTCCTTCACTTAGATCAAAAGATGTTATATCTTGGGTGATCGAATGGTCCCAAGAGGAGGAGATTGAATGACATCTAAGTTGCACGAAATGCTAAAACGTCTAGAAGATTCCGAAACGGGGACAGCCCGAAACATCATAAATATATACATCACCAAGACTCCAGTGCGGGGAGACGCGGGTGTGGGGAGACGCATAGGGGGGATGTGTGGGAGTACCCTCAAATTTTAGGGAAATTTCGAGGGTGCGAGGGGACGTCGGGGTACATAATTTTTAACATATATATATATATATATCTATATATATATATATATAAAATTCAAGTTCATATTCATTGTTCAATAATGAAAGCATAAATATTAAATAGAGTAATAGTAATATGGATACCAATACATTGAAAATCGAAATTTGATTCAGATATAAAATTTAAATTCATAATTGAATTAAATAATGACATACATTGATCCATCCTCATCACTCATTTTGATACATACTCATTATTCATCCATACCATGAGATTCAATAATGAAATATTCAAATACATTGATCCATATCATTCATCATTCATCATTCTAGAATCTAAATTGAAAGCAAAACATACTAGTATATTACCATATACTATATACTAGATATTGAAGTTTTGAGGGGGGACGCCAGACGCACCCCTTTTGGGGAGTCTTCTCACCCACACTGGGGAAATCGTCCCCTTGCGTCTCCCCAAAACTCCCCAAAAAGGGTGTGTGGAGAAATGCACCCCCAGTAGACTCCTATCCTAGGTGCATGGGGTGTGAGGGGTGCGTGCACCCAACCCTAGGTGACGCGTCCCCGTGGAACATTGTATATATAGAGTCAATATTAACATTATTTTGCAAGAAAAGAAAGAATGAAACATATAAATGACATTTTAGAATGAAATCCAAATTTATATTAACTCCAACAGATGATTACATGATGCAAATATCCAAAATTAGCCTTTATAGATGAGGCTTTATATCCAATACTCCAAAATCAGCCTTTATATGTGAGGCTATATGTGTTAAAACTAAAATAAAACATAAACTAAAGACAATCATGGCTACATTAACATATCATTACTAATAAAACTCCTCATCCTCATCAGCGAAGATAGAACAAGATGCTTGTTTAGCAGAAGAGGCAACTCTACTAGTGCTTCCAGTTGCACTTGCATCACCACTGGCATAAATATCAAGAGCAGAAAGAGAGAGCTCTAAATCTGGACATTATGCATCCACATCCCATTCTTTAGAAGGTCCACTTATATATTCTTCACTCCTATGAGACACAAGGTGTAGGTTTGAATGCTAACAACCACATAAAAGTTAGTTTATTAGTGTGTCTTGGTGTTAGATGGGGCCTTGGTGTTAGATGGGGCCCACACCCTTTTTCCACTCTTTGAGATGGTCGGAAAAGGCCCCAAAAAAATTCTATTTTTCTTTTTGGCCACTAAAACTCAACCTGTTGCAGCCGAAACTCCGTCGAAACACCGTCAGCCGTATCATTCGGCGTTTCCAAATCATGAAACATCGTAGGATATGGTCGACAACATTTCGACAGCGTTTCAATCAAGTTTCAGCGTTTCAGGACGTCTCGAGCACTGGTACGCCACTAAATCTGGCGTTTCCTGCAACATAGAATGACATATATATAGACTTCTTGGGAGGCCAAATGGGTTCCACAACTAGCTAGGCCAACTTGACTTTCTTGATGCCAAAATATTCAAATTTAAAATTCAATTTTTTCCTTTGAAAATGACATGAAGAACATGTCTTGAATTTAATATTACATATATATTTGAAGGGCTAAATTATTAAATATGAAGAATGACCATAGCTACAAAAAAAATCCAACACTCCAAGGAAAGGTTGAATGAGCTAGCTATGTTGATGTGTCAATCCACTACTTGTGGAAGGCATCCCGCATCAGTATCATGCTCAACTAACTACAAGTCGTCACTTAGAGCAATTCACCAATTATCCAAGTTGTCACTTGGACCCTGGTCAACACCTATGACCTATGGAGAAATCTTGGGCTATTACCATTCTTACATGTTGATTGAATGATAACTCTCTTACTCGATGCTAAAGGCACTCACTCGCCCATCTAGCATGTTGAAAGTTGTAACTAGGTTTGGTCTTCATTATAATGTAATTGTAATCATGACATTGTATATTCTTTATAAAGAAAGAAAGAGACAAAAAGAAATTATATTTTATTTTTGGAGTATGGGTTTCATACTCAAGTTGGAATCAAAAGCATGTACTTCATGGTTTTAGCGCTTCTAAGTCTTTCTAGGTCTTTCTAGGATAAAGAATAATATTGGCCATGTGTCATAGTCCCATTAACACTCATTGTAATGAAGAAAAAAATTATTTTATCGAGAAAAAGCCATGGAAAAGCCCAAGGCCAAGCTGACCCAAGAACAAGCTCAAGTCGGCCTAAAGGAGGGGTATTTGACCCTCAAGAAAGGTTATAAATACAAGGGAGCTCAACCTCATTTGGACAAAGACACAAGAAAGTTCGATCTACAATAGTGAAGGAGAAGAAGAGTAGTTGGGAGGATGAAGAACAAGAGCAGAATTCAAAATATTATCAAGGAAGTTTTTCTCTTGTCTCACTAGGGTTTATGACGCTGCCAGTTGCAAGCAAACGAAATTTTGTAGCAGTTGCAAGGGGCTGAAGTTCTGTTGCAAGGGTCGAAGTTGTAGTAGTAGTGTAGCAGTATCGAAGTTCTGGAAGCTGTCTCAAGGCAAATCTTGTTAGGTGTTGGCTTGGTACTTGGAGGGTTTATTGGCTTGGGTCTTTGGGTCTTGGAAGTCTCTTTTGTAAGCAAATTCTAAAGAAGAGAAGAATTTTCTGGGTTTTCCCCTTGGAGGGCTTTTGCCCTGGCTTGGAGCCTCTATCTTGTGCACTCTCTCTCTTTGAACTTTATTGTTTTGGTAATTACTTGATGAACATATCTAAGGAAGTAATAAAGAACCAAATAACATCAGAAGTAATTACCATGATAAAGAAAATAAGTTCTAATCTATAAGTTTCCATATTTTCGAACATGGGATCAAAGCTAAGGTGCAAAAAGGAGACTGAAGATCACATCTTTGTTGGTACTAAGGCAAGGGTTATAAGAAAGTGTTTCAAGGTTCTTGTAAATCTCGCTACATATATCAATAATTGTCTATTAAAAATCATCTCCAAGCTTGCAAAGGAGGCATCAGATGGAAGCTTGTTGTCTTCTTTATCCAACACATTCAAGGAAAAGAATGTATGGGTTCTCACAGTGGTGCCTCCAAACATATGACGGGAGAATGCAGTCAACTCCAAACCCTATCTAAGGGAAACTCATATCACCTTATCAAACTTGTAGACAAGAGCTATCTACTGGAAGGCATTGGATCTACATCATTGGAGCTCAAGTTAGGTGGAAGCATTCACCTCAAAAACATTTATATGTTCCAAGTTTGAAGAAAAACTTACTTTCTATTTCTTGTCTAGACGATAAGGGCGATAGGGTTATTTTTGTTGATGGAAAGGTTTTGGTTTTGGGTAAGGGCTCTAGCATTAATGAAGCAAGGGTGATTGAGATTTGTGAAGGGACATTGTATAGACTCTATACACCTCTAAATCAAGCCCTAGTTCACTTAGAAATGAGTCTTTCCGAACTATCACATAGAAGGAATGGACACCTTCACTACAAGATTTTTCCATCTCCGAGTCAGATGGTTAATGGTATCCCCGAAATGAAGGAAGATCATGAAGGGACCTGTAAGGGATGTGCTCTAGGAAAGAATGTAAAGAAACCATTTGCAAGTAGTGATACTAGATCTAAGGAAATTTTAGATCTCATACACTCGAATGTATGTTGACCTATCGTAGTAAAGTCTCTTGGTGGGCATTAGTATTACGTAACCTTCATTGATGATTACTCAATGAAAACTTGCCTATACCTTCTCAAGAACAAGGACGAGGTATTCAAAAAGTTTCAAGAGTTTAAGAATGAAGTGGAAAACCTAACCGAGAGAAAGAACAAAATTCCAAGGTCACACAATGGTGGAGAATAAACCTCCAAAGAATTAATAGCTTTTTGCAAGGAAGCAAGAATCAAGAGAGAGCTCATTGTTCCCTATAATCCTGAACAAAATGGCATGGCAGAAAGGAATAATAGTACTATTCTATTGACAAAATCGAAGTCCACATAGGATTCTTAACAACATGAGTTGAGAAGAAGCATTTATAGGAAAGAAGCCAAGTGTGGATCATCTTCGGATATTTGGGTGTCCTATGTATATTCATATAACCAAGAACAAAAGGAAGAAGCTAGATCCAACCAGTCTAAAGGGAATCTTTGTGGGATATAGTGCTTCATCAAAAGCATATAGAATCTATATCAAGGAGGATTGTCGAATTGAAGTGAGCAAGGATGTCATCTTTGATGAGAGCATAGCTTACAAGAAATCAAGGGATGTTCTAGTGGACTCTGATGAAGAAGTGATACTTGTCTTTGAGGATATCTTTAGGGAAAGTGATGTTCAAGAAATAAGACCTGCTCAAGAAGATGTTGAAGTTCCTTGTGAGCCTATAAAACAAGTAATTGTTCCATAAAATCAAAAGAGACTTGTTTAGCTAAAAACTACTCTTCAAGAGGCCGAAGGACATAAAGCATTAGGAACATCCAAGGAAAGTAAGAGACCGAAGATGTATTCTAGGTATGCAAAATACATGACAAAGCTTATTGAAGCGAAACCTTCTTTGTATGAAGATGCAACTAAACATCAAGAATGGAGGAATGTTAAGTAGGGAGAATACTAATCCATAATGAAGAATGATGTCTAGGAAATTCTCCCTAGGCCAAGTGACAAGTCTACAGTCACTTCAAAGTGGATTTACAAGATAAAGCACAATGCAAATGGGAGCATAGACAAAAATAAAGCAAGGTTTGTAGAAAGAGGCTTCTCGCAGAAGAAAGGAATTGATTATGAGGAAACCTTTGCTCCCACAGCTAGGTATACAACAATAATATCATGTGTTTCGTTAGCTCCTACTATGAGATGAAGCATCTATCAAATGGATGTCAAGACAACTTTCCTGAATTGGACCTTTGATGAGGAGGTTTACATTGAGCAGCCTCAAGGGTTTGAAATAAATTAGAGGGAGACTCATGTTTGCAGATTAAATAAAGCTCTACATGGCTTAATGCAAGCACCTAGCGCTTGGTATGCTACGATGGATGCATATCTATTGAGACTTGGTTTCACCAAGAGCACTGCAAATCCTAAGCTATATATCAGGTTGGTCCAGGATGAACTAGTTATCATACTCTTGTATGTGGATGATTTACTAGTTACAGGTGTAGAGCATCGAATTCAGGAATGCAAGAAGCAGTTAGCAGCAAAATTCGATATGAAGGATGTTGGGATTATGCATTATTATTTGGGACTAGAGTTATGGTAGAAGCTAAGAGAGATATATCTTAGTCAAGGTAAGTATGTGATCAAGATGCTTCAAAAGTATGGCATGATGGATTGCAAGCCTATGATGACTCCTATGATTACCAATTTAAAGAAGTGGAGGAGTTCAAAATCTAGTTTGGTGGATCCTACTTACTACAGACAATTGATTGGGTCCTTGATGTATCTAGTAAATACTAGAATGGATATTTTTTTTGCAGTGAATGTCCTAAGTTAGTTTCAAATGGAGACAAAACATGATCACTGGATTGCAGCCAAGCATATCTTGAGGTGTTTATGTGGAACTATATGTCACTGCCTCCAGTACACTAGTAATGAAGTCCAACTCGTGGGATATACAACTTCAGATTGGGGTGGCAATGAGACAAATAGAAAAAGCACAATAGGTGGATGCTTCAACCTAGATCTTCCATGGTCTCATGGATGAGCAGAAAGCAGGATACGATTTCTTTGAGTATGTGAGGCCCTAAATTCAGAATTTACCAGGGTTTAACAAATTCATGCTCAAAATAACTGTGAAGCCCTAAATTCGAAACTGTGGAGCCCTAAATTCAAAATTTAATAAGGTTTAACAAAATTATGCTCACATTATACCAGTATATATAATTTTAATACAAAATTTATCAATTAATCTATTGAGTACCAACCTGGAGTTCTATAGTTGAAAATGTCTCTACTCAGCCTCGACTCTTTCTCCCACTGTGTTACCAAAACGACCAAAACCTCCCTACCAAACTGAGCACAACTTCAGTACCCAACGCCAAAGTACTTCAATTTCAAGGTACTTTGGCCCTCGTGCCCAAAACTTCAAGAACAATTTAGCCTTCTATCAATAACATTGTGAGAATTTCCTACTGTCTCTCTATCAATTTCCCCAAAATTCCTCCTCCCTGCAATTCACTCCAAAGGCCAAGACCCACTTCTAAGTCGCACCCCTTCTCCTTATATCTCTCAAAACCACCTTGTTCTTCCCTTTCACCATCTCAATGTCTCGGTGTCCTATTACGTGGAACTCAGCATGCTCTTCTATTTGCTTTAACCCTATGTTATTTGATAAGATTTGATTGAGCAAGTTATTCACCTTAAAACGATATGTTTAGTTGACAAGTTTAATTCATAGTCTTTATTTAAAAGGTTATAGTTTGTTCAAACGTTTATGTCCTATGTCCCTTCAATTATATCTCCTTATATTCCTTTATATTATAATTAATACAAAATATATAATTTCATTATTATACCTAATAATTAATATAATATTATGTTATAGTTCTTATTTAGTTAATATAATTCATAATGTTATACTTACCTTTTATTTTATATAACACTTTGTATTTACTTTTATTCTGGATAATATGTTAATGGTGGTTTACATAGTAAGTGACCCATATTAATATATACATTATATTCTGTCAAGTTTGGTATTTACTCAGTATCTCAATAATTCATTCATTGGACTTTTCATATATACTAGTGTAGTGCATGTGATGCATGCATATGTAGCTATCATATGCATGCCTCATATGCACACTAATATTCACATTATATTTGTAATTGTAGGTGGGTCATTACTCAGTGGCGCTGAAGCTGAATATGTTGCTGCAAGCAAGGTCTGTCGAAAACCATTTTGACTTAGGAAGTTACTATTTGTCTTGCTTGAAGGACCACTTAGCCCTCCATGGATACATTGTGATAATCAGAGTTGCATAAGATTGATGGAAGACCCGGTGTTTCATGCAGAGACGGAGCATATAAACAATGAGTACCACTACATCAGAAGCTTGGTATGAGATGGGGTCATGGAGCTGCACTATCTATCTATAGATGAACAGGTAGCAAACATACTAACTAAAATGTTACCAAACAAGAAGCTTGAGTACCTGAGAGGTAAGCTTGGTTTGGTGGATATCTCTTCCCTGATTGAGAGGGAGTGATATTGGATAGTTCTTGTCTTTATGGGTCAGGCACTAGATTAGGACAAACAACTGTAAGTCTTAGTGAAGGTCATAAAGAAAGAATGGATTCTAAAGGATTGGATAAGCATCTAGATTGGAACTGCTTATGGATTGTAGAATCTAGGGAAAGAAGTCGTTCACTGATGCTCTTTGAGGATGAGCTAGGGCATACAAAGATAAGAGTAGTCGAAAAGGACCAATATTCTTTGACGATCCAGGTTTGGGAATCCAAGATAAGAATAGTTCAAAAAGGACATACCTTGTAGACATTCGGATGGTGTATGTGCCTTGAGAGGAGTGCAGAAGCTCACGTAAAGCCTCCCAACATAATGCTCATAATTAAATATGAGCTTGTTCAGTTAAGGCCTTCAGGGACAGTGTTGGTTATGATAAAAAGATGCTTGACAAAGATGGCTTACCAATCTGACTCTTCTTATGAGAATGCTTCAAGATTGGGACTCCTTGTACCATGAATACCTCCCTAGTTAAGAGGGAGTGTTGAAAGTTGTAACTAGGTTCGGTGTTCATTATAATGTAATTGTAATCATGACATTGTATATTCTTTATAAAAAATGAAAGAGAAAGAAAAAGAAAAAGAAATTATATTTTATTTTTGGAGTATGGGTTTCATACTCAAGATTGACTCAAAAGCATGTTCTTCATGCTTTTAGGTCTTCTAGGTCTTTTTAGGTCTTTCTAGGATAAAGAATAACATTGGTCATGTGTCATAGACCTATTTGGATTCATTGTAATGAAGAAAAAATATTTATTTTATCGAGAAAAAGCCATGGAGAAGCCCAAGACCAAGTCAACCCAAGAGCAAGATCAAGTCGCCCTGAAGGAGGGGTATTTGACCCTCAAGTAAGGCTATAAATACAAGGGAGATCGACCTCATTTGGACAAAGACACAAGCAAGTTCGATCTGCAATAGCGAAGGAGAAGAAGAGTAGTTGGGAGGACAAAGAAGAAGAGTAGAAGTCGAAAATTTATCAAGGAATATTTTCTCTTGTCTCACTAGCGTTTGTGATGCTGCCAGTTGTAGGCAGACAAAATTTTGTAACAGTTGTAGGGGGTCGAAATTGCAAGGCCAAAATTTTGTTGCAAGGGTCGTAGTTGCAATAAGAGTATCAAAGTTCTGGAAGCTTTCTTAAGGAAGATCTTGCTGGGGGTTGGCTTGGGGCTTGGATATTTGGGTCTTGGAAGTCTCTTTTGTAAGCAAATTATAAAGAAGAAGAGAAGCATTTTCTGGGTTTTCCCCTTGGAGGCATTTTTCCCTACCTTGGAGCCTATATCTTGTGTACTTTGTCTCTTTGTGAGCTTCATTATTGTGTTAATTGCTTGATGAATAGATATAAAGAAGTAATAAAGAACCAAATAACATCACAAGTAATTATCATGATAAGGAAAATAAGTTCTAATCTACAAGTATCCACATTTTCCAACATGGGGAGCACTTCGGACCTTGATGCTCTTTGGGCCATTCTCCCTAGCCACATTTTGTGGTTGTTGGTAGTTGGTTTCTAGTAGCATCAGATATGCTATAAGTCTCAAATTTTGCAGGGAGGATTAGACACATGCATTCTCCAATACCCAGAAATCGTTTTGGGAAATTCCAACCAGAGACAGTTTTATTAAAATAATTAATTATTTTTAATGGAACCCTAATTCTAAACTTAAGAAATTAAAATATTAAAGGGTATTAATATAAACTGTGGGTGAAACTTTTAGAAGAAGTCGGCGATCAAGTCAATATGACCCTAGCCATTGATTAGAATCTAATCTGGGTCGTTAATTGATCAACGAGAGGATTATAAGAGAAGACTTCATGGGCACTTGGAGGACACACAGAAGAGAGATCAAAAGTTCAATTTTCTAGAGTAGAGTAGCTGTCAGGGAGATTTTCGATAGTGATCTTTTGTAGTGAAGGGCAAAGATAATATCCCGAAGAGGGAAATTTTCCTGGGACGGAGAGTACAAGGCAGAGAAGGTAGAACGATGTCTAGAGAGAGGCTGACGCTGGCCCATGCAGAGCTGATGCAGTGGCAGCACAGAGCCTAGAGGGAGATCGAATTCCTGCTGAGGAAATCGAGTTTCAGAAGTTGAGAGCCAGGGTGTCAGACCTGGAGGCTGAAAATCGAGTTTCCGGGTAGCAGAGGATCCAGAGGAGGAGCAGCGTAATCCCCAGCAGAGGTGACGCAAAGACTGCGTAGGGTTGATGCAGATCTGCGTAGAGGCTGACGCAAAAGGGGCGCAGAGCCTCCTCCCAATGAAATCAGGGTCAGATTCTTCCAGTGACAGGGTGAGATCATCTCACTAATTGTTTTGTCCAATTTCTCTCTATATCAGATAGCCGATTGGGCTTCCAATGAATTGTACTCAGATTTACTACTACATAATAATAAAACCCTCAAAGCTACTGCACCAGTTTTCTCGCATTGGGTGTTTCTGGGGACATTTGTCCAAAAATAACTGTGTCATTGTGTTGTATCTTTTTCCTGTTCAGTTTCTTGTTTCGGCATATTATTTTAAATAGTGAATGTTATAGTTGTATTTACTTCGACATTTACAGTAGAACACAATAAATAACTTGTATGGATTAACAAGTAGGAGAAGTAACATCAGTTTGTTGCAGTAGGGATTCTGAGTTTAGGAATTTTCACATGGTATCAGAGTTGTAGGTGAAGCAAAAAGAACAAAGCTGGAAGACCCAGCGATGAAGGTAGAAGGGAATTCGAAATTCTTGCAGAGGTAGCAATTCGAATTCCCAGAGGAATTGCACAGTCCAGACTGGAGGGCAAACTCTCTGAGTGAGTTGACAGAGAGGTAAGACTTCCAGATCAAAGTTTGCTAGCGTCAGAGGGAGGAGCGCACCAGATCCAGCGAAAAGGGTTTTTTCTGGTGGGACGTAGTTTTCTGTAGGCAGTTGTTGGGAATAAAAGACATCAGAGGGAAGAGTTAGACACAGTTGAGGGAATTTCTTCCTCAGAGAATTCCTAGCCAAGGAATTCGAATTCTCATGAGTTGAGCAACAGCAGGGGGCAACAAATCTACTGACTCTAGTAGGGTCTATGTAGGCTAGCCCAGCAGCAGTGCAGAGGAAAGAGGAGGTCATTCAACTTTCTATTTGGCAAATATGGTAGCCAGTGGACTAAGAGATTAGGACAGGTTGGATGGGGCATCCAACTATGTGATCTGGAAGGCAAGCACGTCGTTCCATCTGGACAACCATTTTCTCAAAGTCTATGTCGACAGAGTGGTGGCTGAGCCCACAAATTCAAATCCGCTTAAGAAGTACAAGGGAGATATGGCAAAGATGAAGAGGATGATCCTAGAAGGGGTGAATGATCATGTAGTCTGTCACATCGCTAGCAGAGGGATTGCTAAGGAGATGTGGGATGCATTGTCTACACTGTATCAAGGATCTTTCGAGTAGCAGAAGATGTACGTTGGGCAAAAGATGAGATCTATGCAAATGCAGAAGGGGGAACGCATTGATCTGTTCCTCACGAAGCTTCAGGAGACCCAAGATGAGTTAGCAGCTATGTGGTCAACACCTCAGGGTTCCGAGATGGTTAGACTGGCCCTCAACTCAGTCTTAGAGGAGTGGCAAGTCTTTGTCTAGAGCATCCTAGGCACAGTGACTTTGCCAAACTACGATGAAATGTGGGCAGCTCTTAAGCAAGAGGAGATGAGAAGGGACTTTGTCAAGTGTAAACTTGATGGAAGCAACACCAGTGGGTCGAAGCCCAAGGAGGACGAAGAGAATGCAACCCTCACATCCAAGGGGCAACAGTAGCAACGAAGGCGGAAGAAGGTCATTTCGAAGATCAAATGCTTCAAGTGTGATGAGCTCAGTCACTACGCAACACAATGTCCTCTCAGGAAGAAGGACAAAGATGAGATGCATGATTCGAAGCTTGTAGCCGCCAAGATAGAGGAGGATGAGTTTTCCATGAAAGCTGAAATACCTCCAGGAGGGAGGTGGGCTGATTTAGAGTTGTAGTTCGAAAGAGCTACAGATGGGCAGGATCCTTGAGGAGCCCACCTCTCAGATCAATTCCTTGCTACAGGAGCCCAAAACAGAAGTAGCAAGATGGACCGGGCCAGTTGATGCAAAGGAGCGTCAAAGTGACAGTTGCAGTGGCTAGTAGCGCCAAAGATTGGGCAGCGCAGAGTAGAGTTGGCAGCAGTGCAGACAGCACAAAGCAGAGGTCAGTAGCAATGCGGAGGCTTCAAAGGGTCAGCGTAGAGAGTAGTATGAACTGTATTCTTGTATATATAAAAACAAAAAAGAAATTATTATTATTATTATTGGAGCATGGGTTTCATGCTCAAGTTCTTTTATTTTATAGGTCAAGCACCCATTGAGTGCTTCTAGGGTTTATCCTAGGTATAAGAGTCATTGTCATATATGGAAAACCCTATGGGCACATTGTAAATTGTAAAAGAAAAATTATTTTGTCTTGAAAATGTCAAGATACCTCCAAGATCAAGTTGGCCTACAAGAGCTGTCAAGTCGACCTAAGTGAAGAGACATGTCCACCCTTGAAGGAAGCCTGTATATAAGAACTCGTCCTACATTTGGGTCATTCACTCATTCATATCTTATACGAAATTTGGGCAACAATTTCTTTTGGGCAACAAAATCTTCTAGGGCAGTACGAAATCTGGGTTGCAGAATCTTTTGGGGCAGTACGAAATCTGGGTTGCAGAATCTTTTGGGGCAGTACGAAATCTGGGCAGCAATTTCTTCTAGGACAATACAAAATTTGGGCAACAGTTTCTTCTAAGGCAGTACGCAATCGAAGCAACAGTTTCTTCTGGGTAGCCGAATCTTCTGGAGCAGTACAAAATCTGAGCAACAAAATATTCTGGGGCAGTACGAAATCTGGGTAGCAGAATCTTCTAGGGCAATGCAAAATCTGAGCAGCGTATTCTTCTGGAAGTACGAAGTTAGGGTTTCTGCACTGGGAAGTCTAATGTTCAATTTTGGAAGCAAGAAGAGCAAGAAGGCAAGCGAAGGTCCCTTGGGGTTTCCTACTAGCCCTAAGACTCGAATAAAGGAAAGCAAAGTCAAGGGAAGAGCAGTTAGAGGGAGATCAAAGTCTCCCAGAGAAGAAGAAGCAGTTGTTGGGCAGCAGAATTTTGGATTTACTGGAAGTCGAAGATATTGCAACTGGAGGCCGAGGAAGACTTGATCTTGGAGGGTATTTGTTTGAGTCTAGGTCATGGTACTCGTCAATTGAAAATCTGAAAGATAGGAAGAGATTTTCGAGTTTTCCCCTCAAGAGGAGGGGTTTTGGCCCTAGCTTGCAACCTATATACTATGTCACTGTTCTTACTGTTTTGGCAATTGTTTGATGTATTGCACATTGGAATAATAAAGATCAAAGCTAATAAGTAAAAAGGTAACACAAACAATTATCAAGTTGAGAGAATTAACACCTATTGAATTCTCAACATGGTATCAGAGCTTTGGTTCTCTAAGGGCATCATAAAGATCTCCTCTACAATGAAGAAGTTCATCAAAAGGATTGCAAGCCATCTCAAGAAAGTCATCAAAGTGTGCATCAAGGCACATGAATGGTCACTCCCACCAATTGGAGACCTTATAAAAAGGAAAATCCTCATATTTTGTGGAACTTGGAGACAATAAGAGGCATTGGATCATCATCCATAAAACTAGAAGATGGAAGCAACATCCACCTCAACAACATTCTGTTGTTCCAATTTGCAGATTTCCCTCAAGCTTTGGAGGGAGCCCCCAACAACTCTCAAAGATAAGTATCTCATGTCTTTTCAGTTTTGGGTTCATGTACTCATTTAGTTTTGATTATATTAAATACTAGTCACCTTTCTCCCTATGTTGTCTTGATTAGGAAAAATATCTGCAAGGAGGATCTCTCAAAACAAGGTTAGTCAAGAAGCAAAGGTATGCTTTGAATACATTGATTGAAAGAGGTATTCATTTGATGATCTATTATTAACCTTGTTATGATTAGCTGTATTGAATCTTAGTGATTCTTGTTTGGGTGATTCATCTCTTGATAAATCTACCCACCCCACTCATATTCTTGATTGACTATGTCGAACCCTAGACATGTTCTGGAAAACCCTAACCAAATGGGATGCTAATGTGAATGTCTAAAATCCTAAGCTGATTAGGGATATTGTGAAATGCCAGTTGAAGTCTTCATTGATGATGTCATGTTTGGGATTTTGGAATTATCGGAAAATCCTAACTTGTTAGGATGGAATGATAAGGTCTAAAATCTTGGAACTTATGAGTTTTTGGTAATGTAGGGCTTGTTCTACATTGGAAATCTAACTCATTAGGGTTTGGTGGAATGTGTGAGCAAGACCCTCATATTGTCTTAGAAATGTTTTCCTTGGTATGAGTGTGTTTGTCTGATCAAACCCTAGTGTAATCAAGATGATTGTGTATCTAACTCTTATTGATATTTGTGAAGTTGGGATTGACTAACACATGATATGATATATATTTGCATGATGATAAAATCTAGCCATATATATGGATATGTTCTTTTGGTTGAAGTCCTAGGTTGGAATAGGTCAAATGTATTTATGTTATTAGACATATGATATGTTGACATATGGTTATGATTTCCTAGATATATGTTGACCTAGTCAGTGATGGTCATGATTTAATAGAAGTCATTGTCTAAGATTCTAGGGTGTTGATGTTTGGAAATCTAGGGTGTTGATGTTTGGAAATCTAGGGTGTTATAGCTAAACCCTAGTGAAGTTAAAATTGCCTAGTTTGTGTAATGTAACAATCCGAGATCTACGAATTTCTAGGGTTTTTGAGTCAAAACTTAGTCATAGTAAAATCTTTGAAATATGATGATTTGAGATATGTGAAAGATTGTTGAAAGTCTAAATCTTTGGTTAAGATTTATAATTGATCGGAAATCTACGGTTTGCAACTAACCCTATGTTGTACCAGCTACAACGATGCTCTAAAATTTTGCCTTAGCTTCGTTTTGGAGCCTCCCTACCAACCTTTCACAACACCATGTCTTGCTTCGTCAAGTACACAAGCTTCAGTGATCTTTTTGCAGAAAGCAGCCTGTCTATCAAAGCTTGTTGCATTCCCCTCACAAGTTGTTCCTCCGGACTTGGTCTAGTTGCACGCTGAGCAGCTCCCTCAAGAAATTGCGCAATTCTGGAGTGCAACCAGCCTTCCCTCGAGAAATTGCACAATTATGTCTGGTAGCCTGCTAGGCTCCAGAATTGTGCAATTCCTCCTAGCAGGGCTGCTCAGCCCAGAATTTGTGCAATCCTGAGCAGTAATCAACTGCTCTACCCATAAATTGTGCAAATCTTTTGGGCAGCCAGCCCAACTCCCTTCTAGAAATGCGCATTTTCTCCCAGCAGTTGAGCAGCCTCTTGCATGTGCAGTTGGGTTGACCAGTTCCACCCAGGACCAAGGAAACTTGACTTGCATGCATGACTTGCTTTTTTCTGGAATAGCAAAAGGCAACATGCAAAAATCATCCCTTGATTCAAGTAGCTATTTTTAGCAGCTAGAGGTTACATGCACAGATCGTTTTAGAATTTTTCCTCCAAGTGTCGCTTTCTCCTAGATTTGTGGCATGCACGTCATGAGCCCAAACTTATTTATTCGATGCATCAGAGCTCATTCTTTCACATCAATCTTGGACCTCTGGCATCCCACAGCACATCCAAGACTCTTCGACACATTCGACCCAGTTATTCATAGGTAAGTGGTCTCAACTTGTCTTTTTCAGCATTTCTTTCGCTTTTTGTGTTTTCGCTTGTGTGAGTGTTGTTTGATTGATTTCTTTGAATGCTTGATGTCGTTTACATGCATACTAGCTTGTACTAGCACCATTTCAGTTATCGTTAGCATCTCACTGTTATTGCATGCATGAAACTGTTTTGCATGAAAGGTCGTCGATTCGGCGACTCGCTTCACCCACATGCATGTTGTTATGTTATCTGAATCTTTCATTCACTATTAGCATGCACGATCATTTGCTTCTTACACTCAGTATCGCCATGCATTCACTTTCACATTTGCTTTCAGTTGCCCGTCGACGAGTCCGACCAACCTTGGCTTGGACTCTGCCTCACCAAGACAGCATTACGCAATCTTGGGAGGGAAGGCTCTGTCTTCCTCTCCAGAAATGCGCATTTCTACCCAGTGACTATCCTCCAGGCTTGCCTTACGCAATTCTGAGGGACAGTGACTATTGGCCCAGAAAATTGCGCAATGCAATCATTGAGCCTGCACTCATTGCCAGCTAAAATTGCACATTGCACAATTCCAGGAGTTAGCAGTCAGCAGCCAGCCTCGATTGCGCAATTCCAGCAGCCAGTCATGCATCCCAAACAGTCTAGACTGCCTTTTGCGCAAGTCTGGCATCCAGTCTCCCAGCCTCCCAGAAGAAATTGCGCAATCCTTGCAAGTGATTCCCTAGGTATGTGTTATGTCGTTCCCCGAATTTGCTTTGGTTTTCGCTGACAGATTTCTTGCCATGCATGTCGCTTTGTCTCCAGATCTAGCAAGTGTTCGTCCGCCTCTTAGCAGTTCAGGATCAATGGCCTCCAAGAGAGCAGGATCAAAGGACACTGACGTAAGTGCAACTGGAGCAGCAGTTGAGCGACTGTCTGCAAGTCTACCGATCCATGAAGATACCAAGTTGTTTCTAGACAAGGACATCAAGCTGAAATGGCAAGAGGCCAATGATACATTTGCAAGCACTTTTGGGGAAGACCTCGAGGACCGCCAAGTATATGTGAACATTCACAAGTCCGACTTGTACCGGATTGCATGCAAATACCCCATGTTCCCATGCACGAACATGATACACTGGATCATCTCACACACCGATTCTGAGACGATGACTTTGAGCAGTGTCAGTGAGACAAAAATTGCAACTTTCTGGGCACAGGATTATGATGAGATGTATCAGATGTTGGAGCCCGTGACCATCATGGAGACTCCCTTCAACTTACCCAGTAGCAATGCCAACTCCAGAGACATTTTGAAGAACTGGGTAAAGGAATCGACTAGATATAGGATTACACCCAACCAGATCTACAAGACAAAGATACTGCAGAAGGCGTATCAATACTTGGTCATCTTTGCATGTCGACTATATGGCCAAGAAAGCACAGAAACCTTCCCACAGAGTTGGGTGATTGCATTGGACCAACTGGCCAAAGAGGGCAAACCATGTAACTGGTCCGACATGTTGGCTCATCAGCTGAAGGAACAGGTAACAAGGGCTCGACTGCCGCCCAAAGGTATGCAAGCAGAGATCTACATGTCCACCTACATCTTTGATGCAATCTATGCTCGACAGGAGTTCCCGAGCTTGAAGTGGGCATTGTCACCGGCGGAGACTGCTGTGAACACTCATTGTAAGTTGTTGTCTGAATGCAGCTTCAGAAGAATTATCACATGGTTGTCCGATCATTTTGTCACCCTGGTTTACAAGATGATATTTGAACAGGATCCACCCTGCATGTCGAAGGCAGCAATGGAGGCACTGATAGACATAGCTGATTGATATGCCTCACCGTTTGACACCTTCATACGAATGTACAGAGCGGAGAAGTTGCCGCATGTTCTACCGAAGTTTGCCTTGGACATACTCATCATGCAGGAAGTAGCATATCACATATCGGCAAGATTGACAGCTAGGTTGCACTGAAAGAAGAAGGAACCTTGGCCCGCTCTTCCACCACGCATTGGCGTATACAAGATCCGGAGTTGCAAGCAAGAGGATGTCGAAGCAGAATAGACGAAGAAGTATCCATTCGACCTCAGAAGTTACAATCCGTATGACCCACATTGTCTTGTGAAAGATCACTATGCGAGAGTACAGTTCAACTAGATCCATGGGGCATTTCATTGGGCGAAGGAGGACCCATGGAGATATTGCTACAGTTTCTCCAGACCCAATGAACAGGTCGGCTTCACTGTGGAATGGTTAGCGAAGCAACGTGAAGCAGCATCTCGAAGAGCACCAGAAGTAGCAGCGGCAACAGAGGAGAACATACCAGTGTGCGACAAGGGCAAGAGGAAGATTGTCGATCGCATGGAGGAATAGCAAAGTTGCAAGTTCGCAGATCCACTTGTGGAGAAAGCAGCGATGGCTATAGAGGCAAAGAGGCAACAATGTGACAAGCAAAACACTCTGTTGACCACTACGTGTCAACTACCCATAGCAGTACACCCCCTTTTCTTCGCAAAAAAGGGATAGCGCTTGATCGACATGTCCGTGCCATTCGACAGTCATCGCCGACTTGATCATATTATGTTGTAAACCCAGTCTGCATGTGTGAATTGTAAATAATCTTAGCAGATATGGTCATGTATGTAAATTGCCTAGGTGGACCTAATTTCCTAGCGATAATCTATGTTTCGGAAGGTTTTTTGTCTCACCGATCTATGATCGACAGAGTTTTCTTTCAGCCTAACCCCAAAGCCGGAATGGATTTTGTGATTAGAATCTTAGGAGAATCCTAGTGTGTTAATCTGCTAGATTATAGTTGTGTCGCAGAACTGGGTGGTTTGTGAGGGTCTATGTCAAATGGGTTCTCCCCCTTGAGATGTAAAGTTGTAAAAGTCATGATGTAAAGTGTCTTGAGGGTTAGAAAATGTTTTAATCCCCAAAGCCTTAGGTCCTTAGTGATTTTTCCAAAGGCTAAGTTCGAGGATCCATTTTAAAATTAAATTAAAAAAAAAAAAAAAAAAAAAAAAAAAAAAAAAAAAAAAAAAAAAAAATATAATAATAATAATAATAATAATAATAATAAAATTAAAAAATTAAACTGAAACAAAAATTAAAATTTAAAAAAATAATAATAATAATAAAATTTATAAAATAAATTTTAAAAATTAAATAAAATTAATGAAAAATAAAATAATAATACTAAGTAAAAACTTTAGAAATATAAAAAATAATATTTGAGTAAAATTAAAATGCAGAATTTCAATTTTTAATGCATTAAAAAATTCGACGGATGAGATTAAGAGATGTCGTGATCCTCATCGACGGTCGAGATTAGTTTGACATGGATCACTCGAACTAGTTGTTGGGATTTTCTCCTTTAAATAGGGTGCTAGGGGTCATTTGAGATCAGAAAAAAATCTAAGAGTCTGGTGCTAAAGAAAGCTCTCTTGTACTCATTTCTGTGCAATAAAGAAAGACTTTGGGGTTAAAAATCTTGCTGGTGTTACTCTTCTGAAAATGCTATAAGATTGTTTTATTTTTGCATAATTTTATTTTCACCTAGTGATAATAGCTTAATGAAGATTGATCTAGGCACAGGCATCTTGTCTGATCTTTAGGGCTTGAATGATAGTTTAGATTCTGAAATATAGTGGCAGGTATCTCCATTTGATCGGGGGTTCACTATTGTTTTCTCCCTCTATGTTAATGGTTGATTTTAAGCTGTGCAGGAAATCCCTTTTTCAGATTACCGGGCGTTAGGGGAAGTTCTCGACTGAACCAGCCAACTCCCAGATTGTGTTTTCTGAAAAAGCACAGCCAGTTTTTGATCCCGGGCTTATCATTCGAAATATTTTTTATGAATGCATGCAAGGTTTTCTGAAACGTTTTACATTAAAATTAAATTCTGATAATATTACTATGATTATTGATAAATCTGGCTGCTTAAGAGCTTTCAATTTGTAAATACTGTAAATTTTTTGCTGGGTTTAGTTTCAGTTATTGGTTTTAATGACATACATTTGGCTGATTTTTCATCATGGTTGTAGGGTTTCTTTAGTTTCCGCAGGGTTTCAACCTGTTCTACTGCTTTAGGTTTTCAAAATTTTATTGAAAGAAGAGTCTGCAGATTTCATCTCAGGAAAAAACTTTCGAATTTTTTCTTTAAAAGGAGTGTGTGAAGCTCCAGATTATTGCAGTTTCAAGTTCTATTTTCCACTCCACCCGCATTTAGCATCAATCCATCCTCAGCTCTACCCAAACCTTTGATGTTGCACTCATTCACAAATACCCCGAATTCATTTACACACTCCTTCATAGCACCTCCACCGCTGCATACAACCTCAATCTGTTTACACAGGCCATTCGCTCTATCCGCGCAGCCTTATTCTTTCTTGCCATCACTCGAAATGGAATCCTCTAAAACACTACCCAATACTTCGCTCCTGCTACGCGTGGTCTAGCCGTCATACTGCCCTCAGTGATCTCTACGATTTCCCATCGATTTCTCACGCACTGCCCACGCTATCTATCCCACATTTCCACAATTTCCTGTGTTCAGTTTTCAATCCTCTCACTGCAAATCCACTACGTATATATTTCCAGCTTGCGGCAACCCCATTTACCTGTGCGATTTCCTCAGCTGTGCATCCATCGAACAATTAACAGAACTGGCTCACCTGCGCGCTGCATGGATCGAGTCTTCATCCTACCTGCATGCTGAGAGAATCAAGCATCGAAAGCACTCATCCGTTGGACAACCCGCGTGCTGCGTCGAAGAGCATTCCGCCATTAAACATTGCTGGAAGCTACAAACCTGTGAGCATTCTCTGTCCGCCGTCGAAGGAACCTGCAAACGCAAGGTAAGAAAATCACGTTTTTACGGGCCAGGTAATACGTGAAGGGTTATGCGTAAGTCTTTTTTTTTTGCCTGCATATGAAGAAATCGTTTTGGGTTCAGCGTAAACCTTTTTCTTTTACTTTGATTTGTTTAGGCTTTAGAAAAAATTAAATTCGATTTTCATTTTTTTAGTCTTCATGCGTTAGATTATTTTAGAGTTACGTTATTTCTAGATCTATATTCATAAAGAAAAAAAATCAATAAAAAAATCGTTGACGTTTCGACTTTAGATTTAGATTAAATTTATTTTTATTTTATTTCTTTTAGTTTTTTTTTTAAGTTTAAAGCTTTTAAAAAAAAAAAATCATTTAAAGAAAAAAAAAAAAAAAAAAAAAAAAAAAAAAAAAAAAAAAAAATTAGGATTTTAATTTTAATATTTAGTTTAAAGTTTATTTTTTAAGAATCATAAACAAAATAAATAATAAATAAATAAAAATTGGTTGTAGATTTTAATATTTAGATTTTTTTTTAGGGTTTCATTTAGTTTAAATTTTTATCTAAAAAAAACATAAAAATATTTTTGGAAATATTTTGCCAAAATCAATCTTGGCTCGGGGTTTATCATGTTTTATCTTTTCTGCTAAGACTAAAATTTTGATGTGAAACTAATGTTTATCATTTTTATGCAATTTAACATGCTTGAATGATCATGAATGTGATATATGGTTAGCGTTTAAAATTTTGTGGTTTTATATCGAACTTCATCTTTCGAAGCTTCAATCGTTGGAGTATCATTTAAGCATTTTCTCTCATTTGGTAAAGTTAGTCTCTGTTCGAGCCATTTGATGATAAATGATTGCTCTACATGGTTTACTTTTCTGCAGCATTTAGTAAGTAATCATTTAAACATTAATTTTATAAGGCACTAGTCTATTTATTTAACAAATCAATTTAGTGCTTGTTCCTTCGTGTCTCCCAACCCAACTGGTTTACAGTTGGTCATCCATTTTCCTACAGGGTCTACCCCCCTTAGTCGCGGGAGACAGGCTTAAACGGAGAGATCGGGGATCAGGGTGACAGCCCCCGGTCTGAGCGTTGTCTTGACAATCTATGCGACAACAATCTCTTTTCTATCAAACTTGAGAGATTGTCACGCTCTCCTGTCATATGTCTTGAGGTACCACTATCTACCATCCACATGTCATTACTATCTGCAACAAAACTTGTAAGAACAAAGAAACAGAAGAAGTCTTTGTCACTTGGATTTTCATTTTTGGATTTCTTTGGATGTTCATCAATGTCTGTTGTGGTAGCATGTTGCTTTCCCTTTCTCTTTCTATCATTCGATCTTTCAGGACATTGGCTTCTATAATGACCAAATTTGTTACAATGATAACATTGAATCTTCGACATATCTTTCTTCCCCTGAGGAGCAGGTCTTCTACCTTCATTTCTTCTTTGGAAGCCAAACTTCTTTCTTCCTCCAGCCTTCTTGGATCATGCTGCAAATGCTTGAGAGCCAACTTCTTTCTTCCTCCAGCCTTCTTGGATCATGCTGCAAATGCTTGAGAGCCAACTTCTTCAGATCTCTGAATCCTTCCTTTTGATATAAGTCTAAATTCTTCTTGAGTACCATGAGGTCCATAGTTCTTCAAATTTTGGAATCATTTCCCTGCCAAAAATACTAGATGCAAACGAGTCCCATGAGTAAAGTAAACCATTAAGTGTTGTAGTCACAAGTTCTTTATCAGAAATGATTTCATCAATTGCTTGAATTTGATCTATTAGTTGAGAGATACTCATGAAATATGCAGCCACAATATCATTTCTTGTCATTTTAACATCACGAAGCTCATTTTTTAAACTCATTACTTGACCAATGTTATTGATAGTATATTATCCAACTAGGGCATCATACATCTTCTTTGATGTGTCAAGGTTTGATACATATGGAATCAAATGATCTTTGATAGAATCCACAATAATACTCATGTCAGTGATCTCATCCTTCTTGTATTTTGCTTTCCCTTCATTATTTGAATGTTCAATAACCTTGCCCTTCACAATATCTAAAACATCATTCTTTGCAAGAATGAGGTCAATCCTTGTCTACCAAGCCCTAAAATTTGTAGCTCCTTTCAATTTGTTCTCTGACTTCATAAAGGAACCAATGGTTATAAATAAACAATCATATTGCAGACGCAGGTCTCTTCAAGAATGATCTCAATGCCCTTTCCTTCACCAAAGCTCTAATACCATATTGATTTTTCAAGTGCAATACATACAAGCACTAATTTCTAAAAACTCATAATTACGTCTAATGATGTAGATATTCTTTTAGCACTTCCAGTTTATCATTAAGCAAATGCACTTCAGAAATTCAACCATAAATACACAAGGACAGTAGAGATCACAATGCACAAAGATAACACAAGATTTACCCTAGGAAAACCCACTTGGGGGAAAAACCTAACAACTTTTTCCTTAGAGAAATTCTTCAGTTCAACAAGAGATACACCTAATTCTTCTAGTCAAATATTATGGTCAAACTGACCAACAATACAATGGTCAAACCTCGTCAAACTACCCTCTTGTCAAGTCTCCAATCTACCCAACAAACTCAGCCCTGCCTGATTTTCTTATGCCGAAATTCAGCCTCCCAAAACTGCCCAAAAACTTGACCCTGTTGCCCAAAATCTACCTAGATTTCACAAGTGCAAAGCTACAAGAGGAGAGAGAAACAACACCTGCGAAGTCAAAGAGATAGAGAAAGATCCTTTAGATGGTTTCATCCTTCTTCGTCCTTCTTATCCTTTTTCTCCTTTACTTGGATGCCCAAAAGATATCTTATTGTGTGTGAGATCGAATTGTGCTTGAATGAGGAGGTTGAGTGAAGTATATATGGAGATTTGGCTAGCCGAAAGGGTGTCTCTCTGCCTAGGGCTGACTTGACTTGAAGGAGGGCCAACTTGACCTTATTTGGAGCCATAAATTCAAATTTGAAAATTCAAAATTTTTCTTTTGAAACCAACATTAAGAACATGTCTTATATTTGTTATTACATATACATCAAGGGCTAAAATATAATTATAAAGACTGAACATAGCTACAAAATTTAATTCCTGTATGGATTTATTATTTTGATGAAAAATATGGGCGATATCTGATGCCCAATGCACACGCTCCCAAACAGTTTGATTGTAACGTGTAGGTTACAAGTCTGTGGTCCCAAGAGATTGTTGGAGTTCTCATGAACTCCCCGTTACATGGATCATGCCCTCTACAGTGCATGTGGAAAAAGTCAAAGTCGGAATTAATTCGGCAAGGGTCCAAAAGTTGAAAAAATCGTCAAAGTCGGAATTCTTTTAAAAAGTCGGCAAAATTAAAAAAACACAAAATTATTCATTTTTTTTTTTATTTTTTTAACATCTAGAGTATCCACAACATCAAATAAATGCATTTCCACATAAACATGTAAAGAAAGCTAATATATAATATGTATATGAAGTCTAGTGCTACATCACATATCAAAATAGTGAATCAACTCCTGAATTTTGAGTCCTACCTGAATCTCAACTCTCAAGAGTCAAAATATCAACAAAAAATATAATAAATGTATATCATGAGTCATCTAAAAGTCATCAAGTAATCAGTCACTGAGATCCTCTTCCCCTTTTAATTTTTGTTTCCGCTAATTGTATTAAGAAATAAGTCATGCATTTATTCAGTAGATTGTAATCTACTTGGGTAATAAGGTGTCAAGTGGTAGGTCCAATGAAAATTAACAGTGAGTATCACAGTAGATGTGAAAATTAATGCTTGGTGACTCCAAGCTGCTTATTTTCTGAGAAAACAGTAGATGTCAGATTACTAACCTAGCCTTGGCATCTATTATTCAAAAACTCTTGGAGGTAAAATCCACTTCTGATACATAACCTTTCCCCACATTTACAGGGAGTTCACCACTAAAGAAGATTCCCTTTCAAAACGTGCTCTCATTGCAGGAAGGATCTTTGTTGTCACAAGATTTCACAGGTACTTTGTTCCTGTCTAAAAAATGGGTTTTTTTTTTAGGCACTGGTTTTGTTTTTTTGGACAGGTTGTTGTTGTTTGATCTTCATGACCTCCACTTTGTTGTTTCTTCTAGAAGCATTCAACAACTGTAACAATGTTTTTGATGGTGTGGGGTTCTTTCTACGGAAGACTGTTGTATGCCTGTCCTTTTGGTACTTTTGTAATCTTTTGAAGGGGCAATGGCTGTTAGAGTCTGGATCACTGAAAGCCTAGAGGCTTAGCCAATGTATCTTAACCTCAAAACTAACAGATTACAAATGAGACTTCTATGCTCGCAAGTATAACAAACAATACAATGCAATAACTTGAAAATGCATGGATGGAAGCTTCAATTTACAGTTTTTTCACCTTTGCGGCCTCTTTATCCGTGGCCTGAGAAGGGATGCAGACTTTTTGGGTCGACTCCCAATTAAATCGGGAGTACAACGAAAAAATCGCGATTTTTTCCTTTGTGAAAAAGCCGCCAAAAATTCGGGGGATTAAATCATTTAGTTCAAAAAATCGTGTTTTTTAGATTAAATTGCGATATTTTGCAGACTTTTTCCACACTGCTACAGTGAACCCATGTCCCAGTTGGAGCCAGATGTTACACACCCAATGTGGGTGACCCCACAGGAGAATTCTTTCCCCCACCATCTCTTCAGTTAGCCAGCCAGCAGCCCCTAACAGCCATTAGTAGTCGATAACAATGTGCCATTTGTATCTCCATCACCTGCATCAGTCATATGTTTCCTCACTCCCCTTGCAAGAGCACATCTTGGAAGGTGGGCTTTTGATCAAAAGCTGCTTTATTAATTTTGTAATTGGGTGCTTATGCTTTTTTGTATTTTGGCATTTAACATGGATTATGGGGTAACTTGGAAGAAAGAAGGGTCTTGGCTGTGATCTCATTCCTTCACCTTAAATGGGGGGTTAATTTTCAATCCTAGTCCAATGGGACATCCCCTAATGGCCCAACGAGTGTAGGAGGGTCACTACTTGGGAAGCCATGACTGATATAGCATAGCGCCATCTCTCCCTATTCCATACTTACCACTTTCCATCTTACATTACAAGCCCCTATTCCACCTCCATTCTTTGGGTTCAACTAACCACTAGTTCATTGGGATTTGGCACCCACACATCCTAATACCTGGGTAGGGCTCGGAAATGTTGAGAAATCTAGGGCATTCAAAGTTAACAATTTCTCTGCTTGATAATTGCTTGTGATAAACTTTTACTTCTTAGCTTATAATATCTTCTTTGTTATGCTATTATTGTGTTTTCTTTCATCAAGACAATTACCAATAAGCACAATAAAGACAAGTGACACAATATGTAGGCTTCTTAGCCAGGGCCAAAACCTCTCAACTCTTGAGAGGAAAACCCGATCAAAATTCTTCTTCTAGATCTTCAATTGATAAGTACCAAGACCATGACACAAACCCTTGACTCTAGTGTCCTCCCAAGAACCTTGTCACTAACCTTGATGTTTTGCCTGTTCCTTTCCTCGCCTTTTTTCTTGACCTTGAACTGCTTCACCTGTGCTCCTTCTAGAGAAACATGGTCTCTATCTTTTCTACTGCACCTTCACAACTTCACTAGAGAATCTCGGTCTCTAGGTCTTCTATAGATGAACTCGGTCTCTACTTTGATCACCTAGAAGATACCTTCCTTCGCTATCCCAAAAGAAACTCCACTTCGCAGGTCCCAGAAGAATCCTTCTTCATATGCCCATAGGAATCCTATCTACTGCCTCTTTCGTTGATCCAGAAGATCCTTCTTCGCTGCCCCAAAAGAGTGACTTTCATAAACCTGGAGGAAACTGTTGAAGTTTCTAAGTTTACTTAGTTAGAAACCCTCCATGCACTTTATCTGATTTATTCCTACCTACTTGTTATTTTCCTTAACAAGTTATTTACAATGTAAATACTGAAAATAAACACTAGTGCATGCTCAAAATATTATAGATCAACAACTAAAAGGAAACAAAAACAAACACACCATATGACACCATTATTTTTGGACTAATGTCCCCGAAAAAACCCAATGTGGGAAAACCGGTGCAGCGATCTGAGGGTTTTCTTATTAAGCAATATCAAAGTACAATCTGGGTGTCGAAACTAGCCTACCCAACACAGAATTTCCTTCGGAGTAATACCTCTCCGTTTCTAACAAATATACTGGCTGAAACCCCGGATAATCCTTCCAGCAACTACTCAGCACCAATCTGCCCCAAAAACCCCAGTATCTGCCCAATCTAGACTACGCCAACCTCTCCTAACCCAGCGCTCGCCCTATGTCAGCCTATCTTGGCCTACGTCAGCTCTTTGAGCCTCTGCGTCAGCTATGCTGGCCTCTCTGGTGCTCTGCGCAACACTTAGCTTCCTCTGCGTGGCCCTGCGTGAGCACTGGCTACTCTTGCGTCACTCTCTCTAGCTGCTCTGCAGACACTATCTCTGCCTCTCTGTCTCTTTGTACTCAGTGCCCCTTAGGTACTCTCCAATCACTGATTTTCTCTCTCTTAGCAAACCCCGCTCTAGAGAATAGAATGACTGATCACTCTGGTGTACTCTCCAAGTGACCCTCAAGCCCCCTCTTATACTTTTCTAACTGACATATCAAAAGCCGAGATTAAGTCCCTAATCAACAACTAAGATTAGATCTTGTTTCATCCATGTCTTTTGGACCATTCTAACACAGTTTTATATTAATTCACATTAATGTTTTAATTTCCCTAAGTTTAGACTTAGGAAATCCATTAAAAATATTAATTATTTTAATATCTCCTAAACTGTTTAGAATCTGCCCTAACACTTTCTATTGGAGATCTCATGTGCCCCAACCTCTCCACCAAATTTCGTGGCTAGAGCACATCTGATGCTACCACAAATCAACAAAAACCCTTTCACTACCTTTACTTCACACCTTCTTCTGCACCCTTCTTCGCACTTCTCCTAGACCGAAATCAGATCAAATTCCTTGCCTTGAATGGAGGTCGAGTTCTTCTAATTAAAACCTCTTCACTCGGTCTTTAGGTCGACTTGATAGTTGGAGTTAGGCCAACTTCATCTAGAATGTTCTTCCATCATTTGTAGGTCGACTTGAAGAGAATAGATGACAAGTTCTTGGAGGATACTGTACATAGACAATATTGACCTTTTACAAAGTGTAACATGACTTCATTACATGACAATGACTCTAATATTTTATGACTAGATGACAAATAAATCCTAAAGGCTCTCAATGGGAATATTGACTCAAAAAAAAAAATCCCTTGCTCGTGAAACCCATGAAGCAAGTCAATATAATAATTTTATTTTTCTTATTTACATCTCATTACATAAAATCATAATTACATGTCATTATGAAGACCGAACCTAGTTACACTTTTCAACACTCCCTCTTAACTAAGGAGGTATTCATAATGGTACTTGGACTTTCTCAATCTAAATAATCTCTCGTAAGAAGAATTCGGATTTGTAACTCATTTGTATAGCATCATATCAACCAACATTGTTATATAGCAAGGCCTTGACTAACAGCGCTATCTCTCCACAAGATTAGAGCACAATGCTAGTGAGACCAATGATTTATAGACACACTAATCATTGTCTTTCTCGGAACATACCCCACCCGAGTTCTCTCAGGATATGCTCCATGAGGACTATTCTTTTCTTGGACTCCCCAGTCCCACAAAGCATATATGTCCTCCACAACTACTCTTACTGTTGGATGCCCTATCTCATCCTCAAAGAGCATCGGATGTCAAATGATTACACAATCCTCATTTCTGTCTTCCCTGGTAAAGATCAGAACAACATGTCTACCTCTCCTTTTCAAACCAGGAGGACATATTCCATTAAAGAATGTACTCATTCCTATCACAAAGGAATGTACCTAAGCTCCCTGCTTAGGAATTTTCCAAGTTTCTTCCAAGTAAGAAACTTCTTTTCAGGCTCCCTCTTAACTAGGGACCTATCATAGCTCCTCATGTGGAGATCCAAAAACAACTAGCTGCTTGAAGAGCTCCTTCCTTCGATGTCATGAATTTCTTTTTCGTCAAGAAGTCTTCATCTTTTGGGAACTTCTACATAGGGCACAGATCATCCATCACTTTTATCCATGAGTTATTCATGTCCTCAACTCATTAGAAAGTGATCCATCAGATTTCTCATATGGCTTTGCTTTATGTCATTTTGCTTTCATGCCATATTTTTCGGATGCACATTACATCCTTCTATATGGTCCACTTGGAAGTCATCCACAGATTTCTCTTTGGCAGTCCTACATAAGCCCATCCAGATATTAGTTCAAAAATAATCAATGAACACTTCAAATCAAAATTACCTTTGTGATGATCTTTCACCATGATATCGTCCTATAAGTATCAGCATCTTGCATGCAGATTGACACATCTCCCACAGATATCTATTGTCAAGGGTCTTCTATCTTTTTCCGACTTATATCAGAGTCTTCACATCCTTCTGGGAGATATTCTAGTCAAATCTTCATGGACTTTGGATGTTGAATGCCTTCTACCATCGTTGCATATTATCTCGATCACGTCCTTTCTTTTATCACACATTTCATTCCCAAGAGCTTCCAAGCAGAGTTCCTTGATTGTAGTCATCTTCCTCGTGATTCATACAAGAATATATTATGTTGATTTCATCTAGTGCAACTTATGCTTTTGCTGTAATCTTTCGGAGGAGGAGATCCTTTCTTTTCTTGATCATATTTCCCAGGATGGAAATAGTGATCCATATTATCTGCAACCATATGACATGACTTTCATAATAATCTATGCAAGCATACATACCTCATCTTTCTTGCGGTCATCCAGACTTCCTA
Source organism: Pinus taeda (assembly GCA_000404065.3). NCBI lineage: Eukaryota > Viridiplantae > Streptophyta > Pinopsida > Pinales > Pinaceae > Pinus > Pinus taeda. Next base: position 96,081 of record APFE030359431.1, read on the forward strand.
TAGCAGCTTCATTCGAAAGAACTTTATCCTTCAGACCTGCTTTCCTGTTATGTCATCATACCATCATTTCCTTGAATCCCACGAGTTGGAATTCCTAATGAAAACCTTGCCTCTCTTTCTAAACCAATGAATCCTTTGATAAGAATTTCATCAAAGAAGCTCGAGGATGTTTGATATCCTCACCCTGTAGGTGTTTTCTTTATTCGCTATGATGGTCCCAGTTGATGATGACTTTTGTTTCCTTTTATAAGTATCAATGAGGTTTACTAAGAGCTTCCTATTTTTTGTAATCAGTAGGATTTGTACTAGACATACTTTCTGCTTCCCATGTCACGAGCTCTTACTTCTAATGCTTTTATCATGCTATTTTCTAATCTGATGCATCCTATCTTATTTAAACTACACCCTATCTATAATTTACAAGTGGAAAGTACCTTCTAGAGAAGAAGATAATCTCAGTCATAATAGAGATCTTTTACTTCATTCTTAGGCTTCTTTGACTCAGGCTCTTTCACTTCTTCAGTGATGTGTGCTTCTTCCCTATTCCTCTTGTCCTTACTACGATTAGGACAATCTCTTCTATAGTGCCCAAGTTCATGACACCCATAGCATATCTTATCCATGTTCTTCCTTTTCTTTGGAGGATCGAACTTTCCAAATTTTCACTTTCTTTTTGTTATTGCAGCATATGCTTGATTCTGTGGTTCGACATCAATCTTTGCCTTCAAATTAGTTTTTTCGATCTTCCAAAGCGACCATAGATCTTGAAATGGAGTAGTCTCTTTCTTCCCATATAGACTTGAAGTGAAGTTACCCCACTTTTCCGGTAGTGCATTTAGTACCACTGTGGTCATCTCTCTATCAGACATAACTTCTCCTAGTTCTTGTAGTTGATCTCGAATCTCTAATATCTTCATGAAGTATGAGGCTATTCCATCTTCCTTGGATATCTTCAGTTTGTAGAGTTCTTGCCTTAAGGAGATTACTTCTGCTACAGTACTTATGGAAAACAAATCTACCAGTTTGTCATATATAGCATTTGCAGTCTCATATCGAGAGGAGGAGTCTCGATATGAAAGCAGTTCCTAAAGAGTGACGATTGGGTTTTTCCGGGGACGATTGTCCAAAAATAATGGTGTCCCTTGTGTTACTGTTTCTGTTTACTTCAGTGCATGATATGTATATTTGTGAAAGTTTCAACCCCCACTCTAGTTATCAGTTTTCCGTATCACTCCATGCATTTAGTTTTAAATCCAAGCATGATAAAAATTCTAATATTTGGAAATGAAAATATTTTCTGAAAACACAAATTTAGAGATTTCACAACTGCTGAAATTGAAGAAATAAAACACAACAAAATTATGACAGCCACACACAGAAAATAACACAATGATTTTTGGTCAATGTGACCCTGGAAAAACCCCCTACAACTCTTGGGGAAAACCAGTTTGAGAGCTCTTCTTTATTTCTGAAAATGCTTTTACAGAGAAACTAAAATACACAGTAAAAATTCCAACAACCACAAATTACAACTTATCTCGATTTCCGTGCTTCAACTCCACCTCGAAAACCACGCCAATCAGCAAACAATCAAAATAGAAATTTTTACAACATTAAATGTTGTACAGCTTGCCTCGTAAAATGTGTCCAAAACTTGCTATATAGACTGTACAAATTTCAGCAGTACAGCTGCCTCGAAATTCGTGCCCAAATCTGCATCGAAATTCGTTCCCTTCTTGTTGTCCCTCTTCCTCAATTTCTATGCCTTTCTCCTGTTGTTCGGTTTTGCCTTGGGATGCGTGCCAATAAATGTTGTTGTCCATATTTGCTAAAATGTATTCTTGTTGCACCGGTTTTCCCCCATTGGGTTTTTCCAGGGACGATTGTCCAAAAATAATGGTATCCCTTGTGTTACTGTTTCTGTTTACTTCGGTGCATGATATGTATATCTGTAAAAGCTGCATTTGTGTTTACTTCGATGTTTATGCAATTAAATAACTTGTTAATATAAAGAACAAGTAGGAGCTAGTAAACCAGAAATTGTAGTAGTGGTTTCTGATGTGTTAGATTCAGGAATTTTCACATGGTATCAGAGCGATTTGCAGATCAAAGGCGACTAAAGGCAGCAGCCGAGAAAATCTGAGAATTTGCAGCAGAGAAGCAGTTTTCCCGAGAGACAACGATGTTACAGAGCCAGAGACATAGAAGGAGGAGGGACGCAGTGCAAAGAAGGTGACGTAGAGGCTCACGCAATGCCTGCGTCAGCACTTTGAGCCAGGTGAAGGTGACGCAGTAGCTGTGTCAGCTATCTAGGCCAGCGCAGAAGCAGAGGGGGGACAAATCAGACCTACGCAGTGCCAAGTCATCTTTCTCAGCCATGAAGGATTGATGCAATGGCCAAGAGGAGTTGATCCAGCTCTCATTGTGATTGCGCAGAGCCAGAAGAGCTCAGATTCTTCAGTAGCCGGGGCTATGGGAGTTCTGTACATTTTCATTTGTGGAGCTAGTGGGATGTTGTTTCTGTGAGTGCAGAACAGTGTCTAAGGAGACTGAACTAAGGTAGAGGGAAGCACTACCTTGACAGATTTCTAACCAAGAAATCTAGATCCGGGTTGCAGTGGCAAAGGACGATTGCAGATGAGTGATTCGACAGTTGGCCAGATGATTTCCGAGAGGGAAATCAAGACTCGGAGGGAGTCGAGAAGAGGAGCAGAGATGGCAGTGAACAAATTGAGGGATCAAGACAGATTGGACAGGGTTTCCAATTTCGTCATCTGGAAGGCCACGACCCTGGCAATCCTGGATAAACATCGCATCAAGGACTATGCCTTGAAAATAGTTATTGTCCCAGTTGACCCTAATGCAAATGAGAAGTATGAGGAGACCGAGGCAAAGGTGAAATGCATGATTCTAGACGGGGTCAAGGATCATGTCATACCACATATTGTTGAGAAGAACATAACAAGGGAGATGTGGCAGACGTTGACCACCTTATACCAGGGCTCTTCCCTGCAGCAGAAGATGTTATTAGATAATCAGCTAAGGTCATCTCAGATGCAGAAAGGAGAGGAGATAGATATGTTCCTTCTCAGGTTGCAAGGAATTCGTGACCAGCTTCCTTTCGTGGGGTCTACACCGGATCCAGATTTTATGGTCATGACTGCTCTAAATGCAGTCTCCGAGGACTAGGAGACGTTTTTCCAAAGCATTTTGGGCAAAGCGACTCTCCCCCGTTGGGAGGAGATGTGGGTTGCTCTTTGACAGGAAGAGATCACGAGGATGACTAAGGCGGGGAGTAGCGGTAAAAGAGTTTGAATCAAGAAAGAGGAGGAGGAGGATGCAACTCTAACATTTGCGGGACAGCAGGGGGTTCAAAAGAGGAAGAAGAAATATTTCTCCAAGGTCAAGTGCTTCAACTATGGGAAGCTGGGACATTATGCCTCTCAGTGCCCCAGGAAGAAAGGCAAGGGAGAAGATTTCGACTCAAAGGCTACTCCTACAAAGGCAGAGAAGGATGTTGAGACTAATGACGACTATGCCATGAGTGCTCATGCGCCTCTAGAGAAGAGGTGGGGAGACATAGAGCTGTAGTCGAGAGGACTACAGAAGGGGGACAGGATCCTTGAGGTGCTCAAAATCTTGGATCACATCCAGCTACGGGAGCCCTTAACGACAGTAGCATGATGACAGGTGTCGGGTGTAGCAAGGTGGGATGGAGCGGCAGGGCAGTGCTAGAGTGCAAAAGTCTGTAGCAGCACAATGGAGGTTGCAGCAATGCGAGAGGCACTGAGGTGTTTGCAGCAGCGCAGTTGCAGCAGAAGGAGAACAGGAGAGTAGCAAAGGTGACTCCAGCATCATGAGGCTTCCAGATTGACCAGGATCTCAGTGTTTGGGTGAAGTCAGTTACTTACTTCTCCGTAACTGAGTTGCAGTGCAACAGTTAGCAATAGCAGTGTTATGGTTAGCATGATGCAGCATGCTGAGAGGGAGCTGCAATATAGATGTAGCAGTGGCAGTGGCAGTGTCATGGGCAGCAGTACAGGAAGCAGCAGTGCAGTGGATGTGGGGCAGCAAGCCAAGCATTAGCACAGAGGACCGATGCGAAGGATTAGTGTAATGCTTCTATGGTGAGGCATTACTAAAGCACATTCTTCGCTAAGAGGGAGTGTTGATTTTTGGTAGCATCGGATGTGCTCTAGCCATGAAATTTGGTGGAGAGGCTAAGGCACATGAGATCTCCAAGACCCAAAAATCATTTGGAGAAATTCCACCCAGATGAAAAGATATTAAAATAATTAATATTTTTAATGGGTTCCTAAGTCTAAACTTAGGAAAATAAAAATATCAATGTGTATTAATATAAAATGGGTGAGAAAGTTCTAAGTGACGAGGATCAAGCCAGTTCTAATCTTAGCTGTTGATTAGGGACTTAATATCGATCGTTGAATCGTCAACAGGAAAAGTATAAGAGGAGGCTTGAGGGTCAGTGGGAGACACACGAAGAGAGATCAAGAATTCGATTTTCTGGGACGAGATTTGCTGAGGAAATCGAGTTAGTGATCAATTGCAACAAGGGGCACTTCACCAAGGGATTTTCATCCAAGGTTGAAAATACATAGCAAAGAGGCAGTGAAGTGTCGGGAGAGACAGCGCAAGCCCAAGAAGGGCTTACGCAGAGGCAGAAGGAGGCAGTGCAGAGGATGCAAAGGGTCACAAAGGCTGACGCAGAAGTCGTAGAGGCTAACGCAGAGGGCTTTAGAGGCAGCGCTCGGAAGATTATGTGGGGCAGACTGACGGCAGATCAGCCAGGAGAGGGTGACATAGTTCCTAAAGAGTGACGCAGCTCCAGAGCAGTGCTTGGAGCAGCTTTCGCTGTCCAACACAAGGAACAGTCAGAGTCACTCTGGGGTTGATCATCCGGTTGCTGATTTGCCGAAATATCTGTCTCTGGATAGAGGTACTATTGCCAAGGACATTCTCTGTTGGGTGAGCCAATTCTGGCACCCTAGTTGTATCCAAGAATCTGCTTAATAATAAAACCCTCATATCTATTGCACTAGTTTTCCCGCATTGGGTTTTTCCAGGGACGATTGTCCAAAAATAACAGTGTCCCTTGTGTTATTGTTTCTGTTTTCTTCAGTGCATGATCTGTATATTTGTGAAGGCTGCATTTGTGTTTACTTCAATGTTTATGCCATTAAATAACTTGTTAATGTAAAGAACAAGTAGGAGATAGTAAACCAGAAATTGTAGTAAGGTTTTCTGACGTGTTAGATTCAAGAATTTTCACACCACTAAGCTGCAATCCTCAATCGACATAGAGAGAGAGAGAGAGAGATTTAAATAAAACATTATCTTGCAAGAAAATAAAAATGATACACATAAATAACACTTTAGAAAGTGTTACACCCCAAAGGATAACTACCTCAAAGACACCCTCACATGAGTGTATGGTTGCTGATTCCACAAGCCTTCTTGCTTGGACTCTCTAGACTCGAATAGTTTTCTCATTTTCTCCTTCAGATACATCATTGTGCTAGCTCAACTGCAATATATCAGATGCTCCACCCTCACCTCTCAGATTACAAATACACTAATGAATGGTATAGTTTGGTTACAGCATATTCTTTTGTGTTATTCCATGCATTGGTTGTTTTTCTTAGATGTGATACTATAACTTCTTTGATATTTCTGTGATAGTCACAAACTCTAACGAAATCTAATAACACTTCGTAACATTAGACTTTTATGCTTTGCCTCGTCCTACCATGCGGGACATGGTTTTCTTTTAGAAGTTATGTCATTTCTTGTGTCAGCTTGCACTTCTTGGAAACTAGTTAAGATAGTGTCTTACACATCCATGATCATACTTAAAACTTTCTGTTATACCTCTTCACTCCATTCCATCCACAAAAGGACTTTCCCCTTTCATTGTTGGCTCATCAAAGATCACAAAAGGGTTTAAACAAAGAAAATCCTCTCACTAAAGCCAACAAGCCTAAGAGGTGTAGAGCAAATCAAATCAAAAACCAAAATCCCAAGCTTAAAATATATAAACGATAATTTTAATAATTTGTTGACAATGTTTATCATTCCTTTGTGTGTGGGGGGGGGGCTGGGCGCAGGGAGAGGGAAGGGGCTGGTGGGGGTGCTAGTACTGTGCTAGTAAGTGCTCATCGAATCCCCCAGACCAACAGGTTCAATAGAAATGCAATCCACAAATATGGAGAAGCATCCCTTAGGTTTCCCCACAAAGTTTTCCTTGAAAATTAAAAACTATATATAAATATATTTATTTGAATTTTTTTATAATTTCCAATTTTTAAATTTGCCATTTGCGTGTTTCCTAACTTTTTGAAGGGTAAAATTTCCATGCCATCCCCATTCTGGAAACCATACCCACTTCAAAGTTTCATGCAACTTTCATGTAAAGCCTACAATTCATTTCAACTTCAGAATTCTATAACGCTTTATGTTTTACTCATTCCAAACATCAAGTATAATATCATTTGCAGGTGTAAGTCTTGAACTTGTATGCTTGATAGATAAAAGGAATACTAGGCTCCATATTATATTAATTACTCAAGCAAGGAATAGAGGTTGGTTCATTTGACACAGAAACAAGACAAGCAAATGGAAGTGTAGAGAGACGCACAAAAACTGCATCACCGTGCACTGTGATCACAAGTTCTGTTCTATCTGTCGGATCCTTGGTTACAAGTAATGAACATTTTGGATTTGCCAGTAGATCCTGCAATCACCAGTATACGTCATACGGGCGTCTCCAATTATGATACAAACAAAATGTTGAAATCTGTGATCTATTGCAAGCTCAATGTAATTCTTATCATCATATTTAAGATGAAATGAAAAGGATGACAAACAATACCAAAAACTCAACATATAATGTTTCACTGAAACTATGCCAGCAAACATAATCATGGACAAACCTTAGTATGAACTGCAAGACTGCTAATTGCTAATATTGGACACCCATCTTCACCACAACAAATGTCAACCATTGATCCTGATGGATAGCCCTCGTAGTGCTGCACATCACAAGTAAATAAGTCCAGGAAATGCCTTTCATATAATGAAACATTTAGGATAACAATACAATTAGTAAGTAAATACAATTTAAGCACAAAACCCAAATCCTGACGGAAAACAAAGTGAAATTAGACACGTAAAACCTGTCTTACCATTTGGATAGATAGATTAAGTGACGTATTTTAAGTTTTTTTCGACATCACAAAGAATTAAATCAATTCAAAAAATATGAAAGTATAGTGAAGAAATCAGACTTACTAGTTAGTAATTAGTAACAAAAGTTTAAAAATACTCATTGTTCTTAGAGTATGTTGACTCGCGGAATTGGATTATTTGCTAAACCGCCCGCAATTTTATATAATGTGATGACTGATACCTTCTCTAGAATAAAAATCAATGACAAAAAAAAAGCCAAGGATGACACAACATTACATTGCTGAAAGCTTGTGTGTTAAAAATTCCAATCTATGTGAGTATGAGGTCCACCACCATCTAGGTCATTATATCAGCCTTATATTCATATCTTGGAATATATTCTCTATACAGACCTAATTAAACGTTTCAGTATTTATATGATCAATTCACACACCATTTCAACAGAACCTAATCCTCCAGCTGTAGGATTAATTTATCAAATGCCTACCATGCAATCTATGTTGGTTGATGACAAACAGAGAATAAGAGTGTTACCCACCAAAATGGGTAACCCCATAGGAGAAAAAACGTCTCCAACATTTGACAGGCGACCAGACAGCCCCTGATAGCCACTATTTGACAACGATATGCCATATACCTCCACCATTTGCATCAGCCATGTGCCTCTTGCCATCTGGCATTACCACTTGGATGAAGGTGGACTACTATTCAAAAGGTACTTTGATCATTTTGCAATCAGGTGCTTATACTTGTTTGATTTGGGCATTTAGTATGGATAAATGGGTGATCTGGAAGGTTGACCGATCTTGACTGTAAATCTGTTCTCTGACCTTACTAGTGTTGAATTTTCTACAAGATGTACAGTAGAGACCAATTTTTTGATATAATAATTACTACCTAATGATCTTTAACAATTTATCTCATGCCACTAATATCATTGAGCAATTATACACAGAAAATATCAGCAGTAAATGCAGTGAAAACAGTAAGATCATAAAGAGACAACCATGCACAATAGAAACAACAATTTTTTCCCTGCAAAACCCAACCTTGGTGGAAAACCCAGCGATTTTTCTTCTAGGAGAAATTATTCTTCAACAAGGTTTACAAATCCAAATTGTCTAGAAATCCATGTCAATATCCAAGACCAAATACCAGCCAAACCTGGTCAACTTCCAACAAGTCAATGCTGGTCAAACCAACCAAAAATAAAAATTAAAAATTAAAAAAGTCAAAGCTGGTCAAACAGTCAAATTTCAGCCTGCAGTCAAGCTCAGTCTTGCGATCAACTCGGCCTGCGGTCAGATGACTCAGATCTATACTATGGTCAACTCTGGTCAATAGTCAAACTCAATGAAACTCAAACTTGGTCAAATTTCAGTCAATTCGACGTCTTTCTGTTCACACATGCAGCAGCTCTAGAAGAGAGAGGATGTTATGATTGAATGATCGAGGTGAAGTGTCACATCATGTATATATACAAGTCGAATGGGTTGAATTTTGACCAAGGGTCACGCCCTTTCATGGTGGTGCCTGTTACCACATAGTCTAGTAGGGCCCTAAGGAAGGGAAACTTAAAGGACAACTACTAGACTAAGTGACAACAATGGGACAATGACCCATTGTCACCTTAGTCAAGGTTCCATGCTCTTTACAGAGTTTCACTGATGAGAGGAGTCCCAATAGGAAAAGAATCACTTGGAATGAATAGGTCAATGATTTAGGTGTGAAGTGATTCCACTAAGCCCATTCAAGGAGAGACACAATAATGGTTCAATGCTTCAAGGAAGCCAAAGGATCTCCAAGAAAGACCTAGGAAGAGGTCAAGACTTAGGGTTTAAGATATGCAATGGTAATATGTATTTCTAAGGTCAAGACTTAGGAGATGATGTAAGACCTTTCAAAGGAGCTCTATGTGATGATTTTAATGCTACTAAAAGGTTTTGTGCCCTCTTTGAAAGATCTAAGAAAGGCTTGAACTAGACCTAAGGTTTTGTGACTAAGCGTGGGAAGAAATGCTTCGAAGGTGCTACTAGGTCAAGACAAGGGAGGAGAAAGGTCTCTTGTGATTTATTCCACCAAATATAATTCTCATACAACCCTCAAGAATGCCACCTATCCAAGGAAATACAAGCTAGGTTTCCCTTTATAGGGCACAAAAATTTATGGATGAGTCATTGTGAGAAATCAACCAAAATTGTAGATCCTCAAGACAAGACCTCAGGGAAGAATCTTGTCTGAACGGAATCCAAAAATTCCTCCTCTAAAGGATTTCGCTTGATGCCCTAGCTAGTCTTCCAAGGAAAGAGGGGCCGAAATTTTGGGAGGGGAAAAGGAAGAAAGAGAAGTTGATCACCAAACGACTTCAGCCAGTGTCTTTTCCCTTGGGTTTAGGGAGCCCTAGATGTATTAGATAGGCCAAATTTGTCTTCAAGGAGGCTAAAAGATGATGCCCTAGCTACCAACTTTCAACTATTACCTACTATTAGAATATGAAGTTTCATGAAGAAAAATAACATCTCATTACTAGGAACATTTATAGAATGTTATATCATGAATAATATATGCAACAGCAAACCAAATAGCTTTCAAATTGATCTTCAACGAAATTAGGGCAAAATAGAATTTATTCCAGTTGCAACAATTACATGCATTAGAAAATTTGCAAAGAAAGATTTCATCAACAAGAGAACTTACAAAATAGTCATGCGATATATCCATCCATTCTCAAGAAGTAGCTCCAAGACTAGATCAAAAATCAGCTCCAAATATCATAGTGCATCCAAGATACTCCAAAGATTCCAAGAGAAAAAGTGTGAATTGCATAAAAGGGTCGAAAATCCTGATGAATTCTCACAAATGAGACTTTTCCCTATTTATATGAGTTTCTCCAAATCAAATTAGCCTAATGAGCCCCCAAAATTATAAAATAATGTGCTAAGAACAAGCCTTGTCACAAGCCGACCAAGTAGCTATCACAAGTTATGAATAAGCCATCCATATGCAAGCCAAGATGATGACGTCATGATGATGTAGGGTCGTTGGAGGGCCACGTTGAGTCCTCTAAGTGCCATGATGAGAGAGAGGGCTCCAATAAAGATGAATTAGGGGATGGCCCCTAATTTTCCATGCAACTCATCATGTGGTGCCCCATAGTGGGTTTGGGGCACAAATGTTGGTCCCATGGGTCTCCTAATGAAAGATAAGCCTATAGACTGCTCCAAATGAGGGCTCAAATGATGGTGCATGCCCTACCAAGTCTCAAAAGTGAGACAAACCTCCTCTGGGCCGTGGATCAGATGCCATGATCATGCTGAGCCGATAGGGCACACTGGTCAAAGTGCATCATCTTGCGAATAATGTGGGGCAATAAACAAACTGTTGAAGGTGTTAAGGGTGCCCATGGCATGAAATGATGCTCTAACACATGATGGAGTCCCATGGCTCTCAACGCATCCCCTAGGGGTATCAATATGATCTTTTGGTTGGCTAGGGCCCCAATTAAGTTGCCCAGCCCATGATGAAGCCACCTGCCAATAACATATAAGATCCAATGCGCTTCCTCACCATTAGGTACAATAATTCAGTAGTGCATCTAAGTGAACAAAGCTTGTTAATCAAGGACACGAATGAGACCTCATAATGTGCTTCCCTTCCAAATTTAGAGCTTTAAGTATGTAATATTGTTACCTCCCTAGGTAGAAGTGACTAATAAACAACCCAATTAGATTATTCCCAACCCCAAAGGGGAAATACAAGTCCAAGGTACATCCTTCAATTGATAGGGGTCATGTGAATAATGATGAGATGGATGGGGACATGAGGTTCTCAAAGCCAAATGCCATGGATTCAAAGGTGGTAATGATGAGGGATGTCCACATATTTAGATTTATAGATGTAGGAGAGAGCAAACATGGATACATGAATTACCTCGGCCTTTGTTTTTCCACCCTTCTTCATTTGCATTTTTCATTTTCTTGATTTTTCTTTGTATTACTACCTAGAGCTCCATGAGATGAGAGCATGTTGTGTACAATATAAGCAGTTATTACCCCCTTCAGGTGGGGCAGTTCACCGCCCACCAGGGGTTGCGACTGTGAAAATTCCTAGACTCAAAGGAACCCCTACAGCAGCAAATCTGAATCTACTTCACCTACTTGATTTTTAAATCATCAAGTTATTCTTCTGAATACTGAAGTAAAATAATTGTACAACCTACAATAATTAAATATTTGATCTCATGAAACAGAAAACAAAGCAAAGAACAAGATACATAGGACATGCTTACTTTTGGACACAATAGTCCTCGGAAAAACCCAATGCGGGAAAATTGGTGCAGCGGTTCAGAGGGTTTATTATTATGCAGGAGAAATATCTGAATACAAATCTAGAATGCTCATATATCAATCCTTTACAGAGAAAATACTGGCGGAAAATCTGAGTGAGATTTACCTCACTTCACCTGGCAGAATTCCAGCTGATTTGGCACAAGACTGGCTAACCCCGGTTATTTCTGTGCTAGCCCTACATAGGCCCTGCGTCAGCCTTGTGTCACCTCTTCTGCCCTCTGCGTCAGCTATCCCGGTTGTTCCGGTAGTTCCCAACAATTCAAATGTTCCCAGCAGTTCTGGATTCTGCATGACAGGCAACTTTTCTACTCTGTGTTGGCCCTTCTGGCTTAGCATCAGGACTACGTGGGCCCAAACTGGCCCAACGTCAGCTCTCTCGGCTACTACGCTGCCTCTCTACAAGCCCTCTCTGCCTCTCTGTCATTATTCTCCGGAAAGTCCTCCCAGATTCTCACTGCCCCTCTGCTGCTGAATGATCACTTAGTTCGAATTTCTCAGCTTCCTAACCCCAGAAATCGAACTCCAGATCAACTCTCTCTCTCCCTGTGTCTTCTCCAACCGACCCCAAGTCTCCATTTATACTTTTCCTGTTGAGAAATCAACAATCGAGATTAAGTCTCTAATCAACGGCTAAGATTAAATTAGACTTGATCCTCGTCTCTTAGAAGCTTCTCACCCATATTTTCATTAATACCCATTAATATTTTAAGTTTCCTAAGTTTAGACTTAGGAACCCAATTAAAAATCTTAATTATTTTAATAAAGTACAATTCGGGTGGAATTTCTACAAATGATTTATGGGTCTTGGAGATCTTATGTGTTCTAGCCCCTCCACAAAATTTCGGATATAGAGCACATCTGATGCTACCCAAAAATCAACACTCCCTCTTAGCGAGGAATGTGCTCTAGCAATACTTCCCAGCAAAAGTATCACACCGATCCATGGCATCGGTCCTCTGCATTGCTGATGTTCGACCTGTTGCCCCTCATCCATTGTGTTGTTGCAATCTGTAGTGTTGCCCATGACACTACCACTGTCACTGTTCCACCTATACTGCGGCTCCTTCTCAATATGCTGCATCATGCTTCCCATAGCACTTCCACTGCTAATTGTTGCACTTCAACCCAATTGCTGAAAAGTAGGCAACTGAAAAGCCACCCAAAATTAGTTGAACTTAACTGTGTTCAACATAATACAATGAATGTTGGATTCTAATTGCTGTTGATTCTGACCCTCTGAATCTTTTGCGCTACTGCTGACTCCTACACTGTGCCAATTGCACCACTGCCAACCTTGCTTTGCGCTGATCAGTCTCTAGTCCCCTACCACTGCATCTGTCCTCCAAACACTCCACTGCGTCATCTGACACTAAGTCCATCTTGCTACTGTTGAGTCTTGGGCTCCTATAGCAAGGAATTGATCCAAGAGGTGGTCTCCTCAAGGATCCTGCCCACATGCAGTCCTCCCAACTACAGCTCAATATCGCCCCATCTCCCGCCTGGAGATGCGTGGGCACTCATGGCAAACTCATCCTCATCAATCTTTGTTGAAGCAGCCCTAGGATCATGTTTCTCATCCTTATCATTTTTCTTCAAAAGACATTGGGATGCATAGTGGCCCATCTCGAAACAATTGAAACATTTCACCTTCGAAATGTCCTTCTCTCGCTTTGGCTTCTGCTGTCCCTTCAATGCTAAAGTTGTGTTCTCCTCCTCCTCCTTCGTCTTTGTGCCACTCCCATTGTTGCCATTGAGGTTGACCTTCACTAGGTCCCTCCTTAACTCCACCTGTTGAATAGCCACCCACATCTCCTCCCATGAAGGTAGTTTTTCTCTGCCCAATATGCTTTGGAAGAAAACTTTCCATTCATCTGAGACTCCATTTAGGGCTATCCTCACCATCGCGGTTCGTTGAGGAGTAGACCCCACTGCAGCAAGCTGGTCTCTAGTGTCCTGAAGACGTTGAAGATAAAGGTTCACCCCTTCTCCTTTCTGCATCAAAGTCCACTACAACTTATGCTCTAAATACATCTTTCGTTGTTCGGAAGAGCCTTCATACAAAGAAGACAAGGCTTCCCACATCTCTCGAGTTGTATCCTTGCCCTGCAAGTGTGAGACGATAGACCACATGATCTCGAACTCCATCGAGAATGAGCCTCTTTTCCTTCCCTGCTCGGCCTTGTACTTCTTCTTTTGATCGTTGTCAGCAGGAACAGCTACAACACTTTTGACGTAGGCCTTGAGATCGTATTCTTCCAGAACAACTAAGATTTTGGTCTTCCATATGACATAGTTGGAAGCACCTTCCAACCTGTACTGATCTTTGAGCCCATGCGATGCCATCTCACCCGAATGTCGAACGGACTCCTCTTGTCACTGCTTAGTACTGCTCAGCTGCTCAGCAAGTGAGAAATTCGAACTTTCTGGAGGAAAGTTCTCTGAGGAGAAAATTCCCCTTCTATGTGTCTTTGTTCTTTTCCAGCGGATTTCTGCCCTAGCAGAAACTGCGCCCTTCAAGCACTACGCTAAGGCTCTGCGTCACTCCCTTTGCCTCTGCAAACTCACGAACTGGAAATTGTACCTCTGTCATCTCACTCAAAGAGAGATTTCCTCGAATCTACTTCCCGGCAAGGATTGCACAATCCCTTCAAGGGGATTCCAATTGCTGCCAAGTGCAGCTTTCGGCCTCACTGCTCAGCACTGGATAAGCTCTTCATGTTTCAAAATCAAACCTCTGATACCATGTGAAAATTCCTAGACTCGAAGGAACCCCTACTGCAGCAAATCTGAATCTTCTTCACTTACTTGATTTTTAAATCATCAAGTTATTCTTCTGAATACTGAAGCAAATTACTTTTGCAACCTACACTAATTAAATATTTGATCTCATGAAAAGGAAAACAGAGCAAAGAACAAGATATATAAGACACACTTACTTTTGGACACAATAGTCCCCGGAAAAACCCAATGCGGGAAAATCGGTGCAGCGGTTCTGAGGGTTTATTATTATGCAGGAGAAATATCTGAATACAAATCTAGGATGCTCATCTAGCACTCCTTTACAGCGAAAATACTGGCAGAAAATCTAAGTGAGTTTTACCTCACTTCACTTGGCAGAATTTCGGCTAATCCGGCACAAGACTGACTAACCCTGGCTATTTCTGCGTTGGCCCTAGGTAGGCCCTGCGTTAGCCCTGTGTCACCTCTTATGCCCTCTGCGTCAGCTATCCTGGCTATTCTGACAATTCTGGTTGTTCCCGGCAGTTTTGGATTCTGCATGACAAGCAACGTTTCTGCTCTGCGCTGACTCTACGTCAGGACTGCGTGGGCCCAGACTAGCTCAGCATCAGCTCTCCCGACTACTGCGCTGCCTCTCTACAAGCTCTCTCTACCTCTCAGTGTTGCGGGGCAGCGCACCCCCCCCTCCCGATCCCACTCCCAATCCGCGCTCTGAGCAGGAGCGACTTGGGAGCAGGTCGGGAGCGTGCTCTCGAAATCGCTCCCGAAAAGGGAGTGTTTGGGAGCGATTTCGAGAGCGCGCTCCCTAAAAAAACACTCCCTGCCTTTTCGGGAGCATCTAGCCTTGTTTGCAAAAAAAAATTTGCAGTAATGTTCCAAATGCAATTTTTTTCAAAGAAACAAATAAGTTTTGAGTGAGGCAGCGTAATGATCAAGCTTATGGCCATAGTATTGATATGCGATTCATGGTGATGTTAAAAATTTAAGTAAAAGTGGCATTCTCATTCATCTTCATTTTCATCCTTCTACTTAAATTTTTAACATTACCATGAAATGACTCAGGATGTTTGAGAGTGGTTCCGACCTCATTGGATTTCATATGGAGAAAGTAGAATTTTAGATTTCATTCAAAATCCAGAAGACTTATCAGTTTTGTAGGATTGGGGGATTGCAATGTTTCCATTGAATTTTCTCATGTATTAGGGTATGGAACTCATATTTAATCAAGAGCACCAATCCCTCTATGTAACTTGATTTTAGTGACATTGGTTGTCGAACTCCTCTATCATGACCCTCCTAAAAATGTATGCATCACTCAAACAAAATCTTGACTTGACAGGCTATGCTTTTTCTATCTTATGTTAATGCTTAGAGGGTGATATTAATGACAAAGATCCCTATACAGATACAGAGGTAATGAAAAGTTACCTCTGGATATTAATGCTTAGAGGGTGATATTAATGACAAAGATCCTGATTTTCCAACAAGACTAAAAAATTAGACATTTCTTGTGGTGGCAAGAAGCCCAATCATAAGCAATAGATAATAGATTTACTTGTCTTTTCTAGTTTCTAGTAGTTTCTATAACTATTGACTCTTTCATATTTATTGTGATATTTTTTTATACAATATATGACAATTTAAGTTTGAAGTTGGCAATTATAACTCGTTAGTAATGAATTATGAATATGATGCTTCATGAAAGTTGATATTTGTTTCATTTCATTTTATAACATTTCATTTCATGTTAGATATTATTTATTGTAATGGTTACACTTAGCTTACAAGTACAATTTTGGTGATCAATGATGATAAATGTTATATATTGAATTTTGAAAGCTTGAAACTTTAAGATTGATGAATCATGAGACTCAAAATGTTGTATGTTACTATGTTACCTACGTGTGGACGTGGTTGATGAAGATTATAATTTAGTGATTGTTGTTATATGGTTCAATCTATTTTTTTTATGTTTTTTATATCTAATTCTCATTTAAACATGTTTTTGTTGACATATATGTATCAAAATATAAAAATATAAAAAATATATATATTATATAA
Organism: Pinus taeda; assembly: GCA_000404065.3. Classification (NCBI taxonomy): domain Eukaryota; kingdom Viridiplantae; phylum Streptophyta; class Pinopsida; order Pinales; family Pinaceae; genus Pinus; species Pinus taeda. Next base: position 112,436 of record APFE030359431.1, read on the forward strand.
AAACGCTCTGGGATTCGCTCCCAAACCAAGAACTTCTGAAAATGTCGCTCCAGCACCCGTTTTCGCTCCCGCTGCCCGCTTTCGCTCATGCTCCCAAGTAACACTGTCGCCTCTCTGTCGATATTCTTCAAAAAGTCATCCCGGATTCTCACTGCCCCTCTGCTGCTGAATGATCACTTAGTTCAAATTTCTCAACTTCCTAGCCCCAGAAATCGAACTCCAGATCAATTCTCCCTCTCCCTGTGTCTTCTCCAACTGACCCCAAGCCTCCATTTATACTTTTCCTATTGTGAAATTAACGATCAAGATTAAGTCTCTAATCAACGGATAAGATTAAATTAGACTTGATCCTCGTCTCTTAGAAGCTTCTCACCTATATTTTCATTAATACCCATTAATATTTTAATTTTCTTAAGTTTTGGAGCCCCATTAAAAATACTAATTATTTTAATAAAATACAATCCGGGAGGAAGTTCTCCAAACGATTTTTGGGTCTTGGAGATCTTATGTGTTCTAGCCCCTCCACGAAATTTTGGAGCTAGAGCACATCTGATGCTACCCAAAAATCAACAGCAACATGCATGGGTTCCTTAATGATGTGAGGGCACTCATGGGACCCTAAGAACCAGGGTGATGGCCATAATGAAGGGATAGAGCTCATGTTTGGCTTTTTCCCACGTGCTAATATAATGTCCTGGCCATCTTTTGCATTTTATAATATTATTTTCTTTTGTTTCTTGCTTGTGGCCATGATATGCTTTTAACTTTTTTTTAACTACATCAACCTCTAGGGCAACATTTCCAGGCCCGACCCAAACATGTGGACAAGGGGAGGGGGTGTACCAACGCCTTGTGGACCCAGAGAGAAAAGATAATGAAATAGGGCTTGTAATGTGTGGAGGGGAGTGAAAAAATGTGAAATGGGAAAGCGAGACTGTGAAAATTCCAAACCGGAATCCTATTGCAGCAACTGAAAATTATTCTCCTAATTGTTAATGTAATTTAACAAATTATTTACCATTTGCCATAGCAAATTTTGAATAAATCACACTGCAACCTACACAATAAAAATGTGGAAAAATAAACGCTAGAAGAAATGCTAGCACACACACATAAAATAACACAGTTACTTTTGGACAAAAGTCCTCGGAAAAACCCAACTTGAGAAAATCGGTTCACCAGTTGACAATTTTAATATTAAGCAGCGATGAAATAATCCAAGTACAACTTGATGTCGAAACAGGCAATCCTAACGAGAAATATTGGCAAGAAAAATCTAGTGAGGACATTTCCTCACTCCATCGGCAAATTCGGGCTCTTACCTCAGCTCAAAGTGAGCCATCCAAACTGGCTCTGCGCAGCTACTGCATCACCCTAGCGCAGTCCCTTCTTCACTCAGTTTGAACCAGCTTCTCCTCAAGTCGTCTGGTCTGTTGTTGTCTGGGAAAATGTCTCTCCGGGCCTCCGTAACCTCTGTCCAGCTTTTGGCATTGAAACTCGTCTTTCCCCAACATAATTGAAACTACCTCTAGAGGCTGCTGCATTGCCCCAGTGTTAGCCTCACTGTGGCTCTTCTACCTCTCTGTAAATGCACTCACCGGATTTAGAATCCTTCCTTCGGCTTCACTGTCTCTGCCCCTCTCTCACTACTTCGATCTCACTGGCTCTCTCTCCGGCAACTAACTATTATTACTCTGGAAATTGATCTGCTCATGAAATCGAACCATTGAAGTGTCTTCTCCAAGTGCCCATCGACTCCTTCTTATAATCCTTTGTTGGGACTCCAACGGCCACGATTAAATCTTAATCGATGGCTAGGATTAACTTGCAGTTGATCCATGTGAGTTTCTAGATCATTCATGCTTTGAATTAATCAATATTGTTTATTAACCATATTCCCTAAGTTTAGACTTAGGCAATATTTAAAAAACCGGTTAATAATCTAATTAAGTCATTTCTAGGCAAAATTTCCATAAACAATTTGTAGGTTTTGGAGACCTCATGTATTCTAGCCTCTCCACAAAATTTCAAGGTTAGAACGCATCTAATGCTACAAAAACTCACACTCCCTCTTAGCGAGGAATATCTTCTAGTGCTACTGCACATCTTATAGCAGCACCTTGTCTCTACATCATCTCTTGTCACATTGTTGATGTTTGGCCAAATTGCTCACCAATCACTACGTAAGTTTGATATACGCCGCATCTATGTTGTTGCTAACCCTGTTGAACTATTGCCAACACTGCAACTCCCTCTTCATCTATTACTGTTGCACTGCAACATCTACAACTAAAAAGCATCCTAAATACTAAATCAACTGTGATCTGTATGATGCATCTGTCTCCCGAGTCTTTGGTTGTTGCTAGTATCTGCACTGCTACTGAAGAATCTAGGTTGTTGCTGACTCTACACTGTGCCAACTGCACTACTACCAACTCTGCACTGCGCTCCCCAGCATCTGACTGCTACTAGTCTCTACAACTGTCACTCTGGAATCTAACTACACCAACTGCCATTGACCCATCCTGCTACTAAAAACTGTGGGTCCTCATATCAAAGTATTGATCCATGAGGTGGACTTCCTCAAGGATCCTGCCCAATCTCTGTAGCTCTCTAGGGCTACAACACCAAATCACTCCACCTCACCCCTAGAGGTATGTCAGCAAACATGGCGAAGTCTTCCTCCAGCCTGGAAGAAAGCCTATCAATCTCTGTTGATGCTGCCTGTTGGTCCTGCTTCGCCTCCTTGTCCTTCTTCCTGAGAGGACATTGGGTATTGTAGTGACCAAGCTCACCACATCAGAAGCAATTGACCTTCGACAGATCCTCCTTCCTCCTCTGCTCCCCCTGTCCCTAACTGGGACAATTCGATGTGAGGGCCACGTTCTCCTCCTCCTTCACCTACTTCAATCTGCTACTGCTACCATTTATTGAGCTCTTCAATAGAGCTCGTCTCAACTCGTCCTGCTGCAAATTGGCCCACATCTTGTCCCACCTTGGCAAGGTATCTCTACCCAAGATACTTTGGACGAATACCTGCCACTCCTCATAGATATTGTTTAGTGCCAATCGCACTAGCTCTGTGGGTTGATGCGCTGCCACAACAGCTGACAACTGGTCTCAAACCTTCTGAATCCTGGTGAGGAAGGGGTCTATATCTTCCCCTTTATGCATCCTCTTGAGCCTCAGCTTCTCCTCGAGGTACATCTTCCGCTACTCGGAAGTACCCTGGTATAATGTGGAGAGAGTGTCCCACATCTCTTGGCATTATCTTTGCCTGCTATGTGAGAACGTGATCCTGGACACCATCTAGGATCAAGGTCTTCGCCCATGCCATCTCCTTTCTATACTCCTTCAGCTAAACTGAATCCTAGGGAACTGCTACCACTACATCTATATACATCTTCAGGACAAACTCATTTAGAAGGAAGGATCCTTGCCTTCCAGATGACATAGTTGGAAGCTCCATCCAACATGTCCTGATCACGAAGCTCAACAGTGGCCATCTCAACAAGTGTCGAAAATCTCCTTTTTTCCTTCTGCTCAGCTGCTGCTCAGTTATTCACACTCCCTTCTAGAGTGAGAAAATATGCTCACAATGATTGTTGATCTGCAAGGAAAAAATTGAACTTCTTGAGATTAGAAGTTCCCTGAAGAAAATTTTCCCTCAGTGTGTGCTCTTCTTCCTTCCACCCGACATTGGCTCTGCTCTCGCAAACTATTGCAAAACCACTACATCCAACTAGAGATCTACTTGACGAAAAATACTGAGTTGCTCCCTCTGCCTCTGAAATAACTTGATCTGGAGAGATAGAATTTTTCTACCCCACTCAGAAAAATTGAATCTCCTCAAGTAACTCAGCCTCTTGGCAGAGTGACTGCACTGCCTATAGGGATTTCGATCTACTTCTGACACTATACAGCCAAATCCCTTCTCTCTTCGCCTCTAAGCTATCCGACTGATCAACTGCGCTCTAATACCATGTGAAAATTCCAAACCAGAATCCTATTGCAACCATAAATTATTCTCCTAATTGTTAATTTAATTTAACAATTTTTTACTATTTGCTACAGCAAATATTGAATAAATCACACTGCAACCTACACAAATAAAACTGCGGAAGAATAAACGTTGGAAGAAATGCTAGCACAAACACATAAAATAACACAGTTATTTTTGGACAAAATTCCCTGGAAAAAACCCAAACTTGGGAAAGTCAATGCAACAGCTGAGGGTTTTGATTTTAAGCAGCAGTGAAATAATCCGAGTACAACTGCATGCCGAAACTGGCAATCCTACAAAGAAATACTGGCAAGAAAAATCTAGTGAGGAAATTTCCTCACTACACAGGGAAACCTGGGCTCTGACCTCAGCGTAAAGTGAGCCGTCCAACTGGCTCTACACAGCTACTGCATCACCCTAGCACAGTCCCTTCTGCACTCAATTTGAACCAGCTTCTCCTCAAGTCGTATGGTCTACTGCTTTACGGGAGAATGTCTCTCCTGACCTTCGGAACCTTTGTCCAGCTTCTGGAACTAAAACTCATCTTTCCGCAGCATAATTGAAACTGCCTCTAGAGGCTACTATGTTGCCCCGGCGTCAGCCTCATTATGGCTATTTTGCCTCTCTGTAAATGCACTCACTGGATCTGGAATCCTTCCTCCGACTTCACTATTTCTGCCCCTCTCTTACTGCTTTGATCTCACTGGCTCTCTCTCCGGCAACTAACTGTTGCTAGTATGGAAATCGATCTGCTCATGAAATCGAATAGTTGAAGTGTCTTCTCCAAGTGCCCATCGACTTCTTATAATCCTTTTTTGGGACTCCAACGACCAAGATTAAATCTTAATCGATGGCTAGGATTAACTTGAAGTTGATCCGTGTGAGTTTCTAGATCATTCACGCCTTGACTTAATTAATACTGATTAATTAACCATATTCCCTAAGTTTAGACTTAGGAAATATTTAAAAAACTTGTTAATAATCTAATTAAATCATTTCGAGATGGAATTTCCATAAATGATTTTTGAGTTTTGGAGATCTCATTTATTCTAGCGTCTCCACAAAATTTCAAGGCTAGAACACATCTGATGCTACAAAAACTAACAGAGACAACGCTACCAAAATCAAGGTTCCCCAAGTAGTGCCCTTCCTGAAGCTATAAGCCAATAGGGGAGATCCCACAGGACTAGGGTTGAGGATTAACCCCCCATTTAAGGTGAGGGAACAAGACTACAGTCAAAACCCTTCTTCCAAGTCACCCAATAATCCATGCCAAAAGTGCCCAAAAAACAAGCATAAGTCCCTGATTACACAATGAAAAACATACCTTTAGGATTGGATTGCCCACCTTCAAACATATGCTCTCGACAAATGGCGAGGGGGCATATGATTGGCTCAGGGAGCGAAGACCAAATGACACAATATATCAGCTACACTAGTGGCTGTCAAGGGCTGATGACTACCAGTTGAAGACAAATCTAGGAGAAAAATATTCCTATGGGGTCACCCACTTTTGGTGGGTAACAGGGTCGACTTGTCCTTTTTGAGCCTACATGATGCCCAAAAAAATAAAAATAAAATTATTTTAATTTTCACAATTCTTTTAGGCGAACTTAGATGACCTCTTAGGATGCGGGAATACCTCTCGATGCTACGCAAAAATCTTAGCAAGGGAAGTATTCTCCTAGGTTGCAAAAGATTTCCCCTTAGCTGAAATTTCTCCTTCATAAGAAAAGTTCATGAGTTTGTTATGTTGACACATGTCTATAAATCACTCCATCCTCGAGAGGCAATGTGAGTATCCAAGGCCATTTACCCCTGGACCAAATTAGCATGGCTAGGCCAAAGTCCTTTATGGCTCCTTAGGTGAATAAATCAATCTCCTCTAGTCAAATCAACATGACCCAACCGAAGTCCTCTACAGCTTCCTAGGAGAGGATCTGCGCCTAGACCATTCACCCCCAACCAAATGGCCCAGCCAAGGTCGTTTATGGCTTCTTAGGTGAATTTCATCTATCTCCTCTAATCAAATCAACATGACCCAGCCAAGTTCTTCTCGCTTTTCAGGGGAAGACCTATCCAATCTGTAATTGCCCTGGGCCATTCACCCATAGTCAAATTCGTATGACCTAGCCAAGTTCTTTTGGCTTCTCAGGTGAATGTATCCATCTCCTCTAGTCAAAGCAGCATGGCCCATGCAAGTCCTTCTAGCACCTTAGGTGATGGTCTGCTCGATCCTGCAAAGACATCAACACTCCCTCTCAATGAGGGAGACATTTTCCATCACGCCAAGCTCGTCTTTGAAGTATACAAACTTCGCTCTAGACAGAGGCATGGTGAGAATGTCCACAATCGGCTCATCTATGGATATGTATTGAAGCTCCAAAGCTCCTCTCTAGACCATGTCTTGGATGAAGTGATATTTGATCTCAATATGCTTCGACCTATCATGAAAATTTAGATTTTTTGAAAGCTTGACACAGCTTTGATTATCACAAAATATCAAGGTTGACTCAAGATCTTGATCGAAGAGCCCTGCAAGTAGCTTATGAAGCCACACTGCTTCTTGACTTGCTGCACTGGTTGCGATATACTCTACCTTTGTTGTACTAAGTGCGACAAAATTCTACTTCCTACTAAAGTTTAAACCAGGATATCATAGCCAATCCCACATTGAAGCAGCGCCCTAATGTGCTCTTTCTGTCCTCTGCACTCCTGACCCAATCTGAATCCGTATATCCCTACAACTTCACTTCACAACCTGAGACATATCTCAAACCATATCCAATTGTACCACACAGGTACCTCAACAAATGCTTTGCTGCAACCCAGTGCATTTGCCTCAACTCAACCATATATTGGCTTACGATGTTCACTACAAAGCAAATATTTGGCCTAATGTTAACCAGGCACATCAAGGATCTGATCAACTGCTTGTACATCATGGGATCCACCAAATCTAAATCTGAAGCAAAATCACTCAACTTCTTCGAATTCGTCACCATAAGTGTATCCATTGACTTATAGTCCATCATACCAAATCTCCTCAAAATCTGAACAATGCACTTCCCTTGTCCAAGGAAGAACTCGTCTGGTCTTTGCCACACCAATCCCAAGAAATAATGCATCAAGCCAAGATCCTTCATCTCAAACTTCGAGGCTAACTCCCACTTACACCCAACGATGAGTCTCTTTGCCTCTGTGATGAACAAATCATCAACATATAGCACCAAGATCAAAGGATCACCATCAACAACCATGTAGTAAAGGTTTGGATCCGCAACACTCTTGGTGAATCCCAAACTCATCAAGTATCCATCAATCTTGGAATACCATGCCCTGGGTGCCTGCTTGAGTCCATACAAAACCCTCTTCAATTTGCAAACATGGGACTCCTTCCCATGTACCTCAAAGCCTTGAGGTTGTTCTATGTACCTTCCTCCTCAAACACACCATTGAGCAACACGGTCTTTGCATCCATCTGATGTATCTTCCAACCCATAACAGAAACAAGAGAAATAATAATTCTAATAGAAGTGTACCTGGCGACTGGAGCAAACATCTCATCATAGTCCACTCCCTCTTTCTGGGAGAACCCTCTCGCCACAAACCTCGCTTTGTACTTCTCAATGCTGCCATCTTGTATTTGGAAGTCACCATTGATTTCCCCTTTGATCTCAAAACTATCTCCCACACATTATTCTTCATGATAGATTGATACTCCTCCATCATGGCATCATTCCAAACTTGTTGGCCTACTGCCTCCTCATAACTGGAAGGCTCAAAATAAATGATGTGGCTCATCAATGCCATATAGCCCGAGTACCTTTGTGGTCATTTGCTTTCCCTGAAAGTACCACGGGGAGTTGTGTGCCCCTCTGCATCTTGCAAAGTGTCACGAAGCCATGTTGGCCTCTTCCTGGTTTCTGCAACATCTTTGGGTGGGTTCACTAGTTCTACTGGTTCCTCTTGATCATCTAAAGGATGAACAACTGGAATGGAAGGACCTGTACCTCCATCCTTTAGAGTCTCATGCTCCTCATTATCAATCTCCATGTGGGACTCTCTCGACTTCCTAAAGGCTACCTCCTCATCAAAAATAACATTGCAACTAGCCTCAACCTGACCTTGTCTTCGAATGTAGATCCTGTAGGCCTTCAAAGTCTCGTTGTATCCCACAAAAGTACCCTTCTTCCCAGAAGGTTCTAGCTTCTTCCTCTTCTCCTTGGGCACGTGAACAAATATTGGACAACCAAAGATCCTCAAATCACTGACCATTGGCATCACTCCTATGAATGCCTCTCAGGAGTCTTCTCCTCCAATATCTTGTGAGGACTCTGACTCTGAACATAAACGGTTGTGCTAGCTTCCTCTGCCCATAAGAACATGGGTAGACCTTGATCATGAATCATCACCTTCACCATTTCCACAATAGTCTTGTTATTCCCTTACATAATTCCATTCTGCTAAGGATTGTAAGGAACTATCCACTCCCTCTTGATCCCTACCTCCTTACAGAAATCATTGAAGATCGTGGAAGTATACTCCCCTCCATTATCTTACCTCGAAACTTTTATCTTCCTTCCTGTCAAGTTCACCTAAGCCTGGAACTTGCTAAAAACCTCCTCCTTGGCCTTCATGAAATAGATCCAAGTTTTTCGGGAGAAATCATCAATGAATGTTACATAGTATAAGTAGCCACCCAAGCAGGATGCAGTCATAGGTTCGCATACACCTGAATGTACTAGATCCAATCAATGTTGTTAAAAGCGCGAGCGGGATTAAATCGGCGTGGGGAATGAAGCGGAAAAAAGCGGAAAAATCAGGAAAAAGCAGAAAAAAAGCGGGAAAAAATCGTTTGGTACAAAAATATTCATTTTTTTCATTTTTTTTCAATTTTTCATTAAAAATCGCGTTGCCTCGCCAGCCCGAGCTTTTTTCCCAAAAAAGCGGCAAAAATTTTTATCCCGCTTTTTTCCTATAAAAAGCGCGATTAAATCGGCCTAGGGAAACACTCGCGATTTTTTGAAAAAAGCGCGATTTAATCGCGCTTTTAACAACACTGGATCCAATATCCCCTTGGATCTACTATCACAGCTCAGAAACAATTGCTTGGCATTCTTGCCAAGTGCCCAACCCCTACAAACGCCATCATGTTCTACCTGGAGCTATGGAAGATCCGTAACCATCTGCCTCAATGCAGGTAAAGCCCTATAACGCAGATGAGAAAATCTTCGATGCCATAACTCACATAAATTCATATTGTCATGTACCAATGCCTAGGTTGGACGTCCTATCAATCTATATTGACCTCCCTCTCAAACACCAATTACTTCTACTGAGTCCATGCTTGAGCCGTTAGGCCATATAAAAACCTGACCATCCATAAATGCAACTCGATTACCTCTATCTTCCAGTGGTGAGATAGAGAGCAAATTCTTCTCAATCCTGGTACCATACAAAACATCTCTCATGTGTAGTGAATCTTCGAACACCAACTAAAACAAAGTTGACCCAACTCCTTTCGCTTTATACTTGGTATTATCTCCAAGTTCCACCTACAATGTTAAATCTCTTTGTCAAATCAGTGAGAGCATCTCGTAAACCAATCATGTACCTAGAAACACCACTATCCATTAACCAAACATCATTGTTATTGGTAATAGTGCCTGAAAGAGGGAAAATAAAAACTTTCTCCTCAACTTCGTCTGGCTCTAGAATAGCTTCCTTCTTAAACTTGTTTTCCATTCTAAGACTGGGGACCATTTGGCAATAGATCAAAAAATCTAGTTAAGTTGTTGAACACTTGTCTCTTAGGCTAACTTTACTGGTTGCTCTTTCAACAAAGCTCTGATACCATGTTGAATTTTCTACAAGATGTATAGTAGAAACCAAGTTTCTAATCTGATAATTACTATTTAATGATCTTTAACAATTTATCTCATGCCACTAATATCAATGAGCAATTATACACAAAACAGTGAGATCATAAAGAGACAACCATGCACAATAGAGACAATAAATTTTTCCCTAGGAAACCTAGCCTTGGAAGAAAACCCAGCATCTTTTTTTCTAGGAGAAATTATTCTTTAGAAAGGTTTACAAATCCAAATTGTCTAGAAATCTGTGCCAATATCCAAGTCCAAATATCAGTCAAACTTGGTCAAATTCCAACAAGTCGATGCTAGTCAAACAAGCCAAAAGTACAAAAGTCAACGCTAGTCATACAATCAAATTTCATCTTACAGTCCAACTCAATCTTGCAGTCGATTCGACCTATGGTTAGATCCATACTGAGGTCAACTCAGGTCAACAGTCAAATTTCAGTTAATTTGGCCTCTTTTTGTTCACACGTGCGGCTGCTCTAGAAGAGAGAGGATGTGATGATTGAATGGTCAAGGTGAAGTGTCACATCACATATATATACAAGTTGAATGGGTTGAATTTTGACCAAGGGACACGCCCTTTCATGGTGGGGCCCACTTGTCCTTTTTGAGCCTACATGATACCCAAAACAATAAAAAACTTATTTTAATTTTCACAATTCTTCAAAGCCTACTTAGGTGACCTCTTGGCATACAAGAATACCTCACGATGCTACATAAAAATTAACAACCAAGGGGGTTAATCTTTAGCCCTAGTCTAGTGGGAACTCCCTTGAGACCTTAGGGTTATAAAAGGGGAACTAATTCGAAAATCCAAATTGAGATAGCATGTTCATTATCCCCTATACCATACTTGACACTTTCCATCACACATTACAAGCCCCATATACCAACTCCATTCTTTGGGTCTAACATGTCATTGGTTCTTTGGGATTTGGCACCCCACATGTCCAAACTCCTTGAGTAGGGTCGGAAAACTAATGCCTTGGAGGTTGATGTAGCTAAAAAAATGAAAAAGCATATCATCGTGACAACAAAACAAAAGGAAGAAAATCAAAATGCAAAAGATGGCTAGGAACATAAATTAGCGTGTGGGAAAAAGCCTAGCACGAGCTTTAACCTCCTCATTAGCCATCACCCTATTCCTAAGCATGTGATTCTCCTTCACATCAATAGGAACCCTTGCATGTCCCAACCCTGATAAGCAATGAACTGTCTCATCTAAGGGGTAATATAAATGCTACATCATAAAGAGAAAGCTCTAACCCTTGAGCTCTATGCAGTAATACAAAGCATTCTCAAGCAGAAGTAAAAGGCACACAAGAGGGGTGAAAAAATCAAGCCAAGAAGGGTAACTCATGCCTCCATGATTGCTCCCTCCTTTACATTTGTACACTCAGGATGTGGACACCCCATCAATCGGTCCCTTTGACCATGGCACTTGGCCATGAAGCATTTTTCCCCTCCATTATGTAACATCCCTTTCTAATTAACTGGCCTAAGAAGGATGAACCGTAGGCTAATGTCTTGATAAGGCAGGAAAACCTATTTTTTTCGATGGTTGGGGCAACAATTGGAAAATTCAGGGTCGGCTGGGCCAAAAAAGCCCAAATTGGGGGTTGCATTGCAATCCCTCACATTTGAGAAACCCCTTGAGGGAATCTGGAAATAGAGGAGAGTTAGAATCAAATTGGCATCATCAGTTTGGATCAAAATATATTTGTTCCTTGAGTTATGGCTGTGAGGGTTTTACGACCCCTTTCTCTTTACTACTTTTGGTGGTGAACGATTCCACCCTAGTTAGGCTTTATTCTCCATTCATCTTATGTTATTATTTGTCTAGCTGTTAAAATTGGCAACGAGGGCCAAATTCCACTTTGGGCAGGTCTTTTGAAGAAGATAATTATGGCATTGAATTCCTCTTTTTGAGAGGACCAAAATCGACCTAAAGATCATCAAATCTGGATAAGAAGAAATGGGTTTTTGAATTTATGCCCACTCATATGTAAATTATCAAGGGCGGTCTCACCTCTATGTAGGCTCATAAAGCTGAAACATCACGCCTCTTGACCCTCACCAATTTGTATATATAGAGGTGTCCTCCCACCTCATTTTGACATATCCAAGGGCTCCAATGTATGTCTGAGGTAGCAATGCTCTAGGATGACGAAGGGCTGTCTTGTTTTTGGGTTCTACTTCTGCAACTAGGCTGAGACGCTTGAGATAGGACAGTCGTTGGTCTTGAGGAGAATTTTGGTCTCTTTGTATGGGCAAATTCATCATTGCAGGTCTCATTTCAAAAGCAAAAAGGTAGGCCAAATTTGTGGGTTGGCTTGTGGGCAATGAGAGGAAGAATCACCCTCCTAGTAAGGCCACACAACAGATCTGTTTCTTCAGAAAGGGCCGCAGGCATTCACCATCATAGATAAAGAGGCCAAGATACCTATCAAGGGTTCTGTCCAACTAGCGAAGAGCACCATCATGTTGGCCAAGGTAAGTCGCAGCTGAGATGAGGGGTTTTGGAACAGTTCAGTGAGACAGCAATGATTTACAAGAAGCCCTAACCAGACCTTACTTTAGGAGGGTACGATCTGATCATTGTGACAGAATGCCAGAATTACAAGCTTTGATTAGGCCATCTACTTGTCTAGGGCAGTGACATTGGAAATTCATTTTGACTTTAAAGTATTGTACTCTCCCTCTGTTGAACATTTGATATTGATAATAAGAAGAATTGATCAAGGGTTTCCCCATCTTGAGGTTTTTCCCTGGCTTGAGCCATATTATTGTGTCCTCTTGTCTTGGCTTGTCTTCTGCATTTGTTGTATATGTTCTTTCTTCAGTTACTGTCAATATGATAATGATTCTTGTGATTGCTAATGGATTAATGGATGGGATAATATGGAATATTGAAGTAATTGTCCTAAGCAAAGAACATGTTAACCTAAAATTAACATGGTATCAGAGCTTAGGAGAGGTCAAGCCCAAGCAAGAGTAAAATCAATCACTGAAAGGTTTGTTGACAATTTTGTGTGGCCTCCTTCCTCTTCAAGATCAGTCATATCACTAGCCCTAGCAAGGAAAGAAGATTACCTCAGTTCTAGGCTTCATAAACCGAGCTCCTTGTCAAATTCTGGGCAGTCCAAGCCGGAATCTTATCAAAGGAGAGCGAAGACATTTGAGGGGCATACAAACCCTGATCTGAAAGACCGAGGGGCTGATTCAGTAGCCCACACAAGGTCGAGTTTGTTGTTCAAAAAAAAATCGCAGTCCTGGGCTCAATATACAAAGTTGAGCTGAAAGAAGATTTCAGAAGGTTTGATTTGAAGAGGTCTTGAGGTACAACTCACTCCAACTCTTCAAATGATGGCACAATTTTGCAATTCTTCACATAGCTCAGTATGATCTGGAATCAACGTATGAACTACACTAATTCGTTGTCACTACAGGTCTATTCTATCTTGTCTCTACTCTCTTGCAGACTTTACAGGACCACACTCAGTCTCTCTCGGATGTTTTAGATTTGCTCTCGATCCCACATAATGGACTTCTATATGATGAAAGTCTCTCACTTCTGGTATGATCTAATCATAATGACAAGACTTCGCACCTTTGTATAGCCTCATTGTATTGACATATCTTCTGCTATACGGTGTTTGAGTTATAGTCTTTGAGCTATAGTCTCACTTCACATAAATGTCCTTTGTGCATAGTCTCGGTAGTATAATTCAGCCTTTGTTATAAACATTTATTTCAGTAAAATGTGTGTCAATGAACAGTGATCTTGGTATAATGGTTGATCTCTACACTTTACATATATTCTCAGCATCAATGGCTCAATAATTGTTCGATAAATGGCAGTGTCACATTATTGCTTCAAAGGGTCTGATCTCAAATCTCATTCCCTTAGAGATGAATCGATCAAATTTTGGGCATTGGTATTATAAGAAAGATCTATAACAAGTATCACTCCGAAGAAGGTCGAGTACCATTTATTAGACCTATTCTAAAGGAAAATATTCAAACTATAGCTTATATTAGCAAGGAGACTGAGACCTAGTCTTGAGGCACATATACTTTCTCAATTTGAGCAAGCTCTGCCATCCGTAAAGCCGACCTTGGGATAGTTCCTCTGACCATGTGACAAGATGTCGAAACTTATGTGGAAGTTCTCCTCAAAGCCTTATCCATATACGTCAGAGCAAAACAAAAATTCAGCTAAAGTCACATTGATAAGTCCATTGATAAGGAATGGTCTCCCTGGAAGCTCAAAGACTCGATGCCATCATAAAGTTATTCACCTTTGAAGAAACAGTGCAAGAGAAGCAGAACCTTGTACAGTGAAGATATGTTACATAGGGTTAGCTTGCCCCTTCCCCTTACCCGCACCTTGGGTCATGGCCTGGAATGAAGCCCGGAGGTTGATGCAGCTAAAAAGAAAGTTAAAAGCATATATGGCCACATTCAACAGGAAAAGTACCACAAAATGCAAACTATGGTCGAGACAAAAACATTTAGCACGTGGGCAAAAGCTAATACATGAGCTCTACCCCATCATCATGGCCATAACCCTAGTTCCTTCAGGTTCTATGAGCCTTCTTCATCATATAGGAACCCATGATCATCCCAACCCCTGATGGGCGATGAACCACCCCACCTTAAAAGGGGGATTTCACTACTATATCTTACACATCATGCTCTAACCCCTTGAGCACCGAGCACCCAATCAAATAAAATCATAAAAAAGGCAAAAGGCAAAAAGAAGGGTGGAATAAAATGAAGGTTGAGGCACCTCATGTACCACCATTGCTCCCTCTTATACATTATAAACCCAAGTGTGGGCTTCCCACTTATTAGCTACCTGTGTATCCCAACATGTGACCCAGGGCTGCCCCTTCTCATCCCCTACTTCATTCACCATGTCTGTCACATGCCACCGCCTTTTGAAGGATGTACCTTGAATATTATCCCCTCTAGAAGTAGAAACCAGCTAATAGGGTACTTGGTTAACACCATTTGGAGTGTAGGAGACATTGGCACATCCCGAAGCCCATTATGGAAGGGCAGGCCATTATGAAGTGCCCAGTTGTGGTCCATGACTAGGTAAGCTCATTTGCTCGATTTCTGTAATGACTTGTTGTACTAGAAGGCTAGGGCACACATTGGATCTTATGCAGGATTGCAGATGGTTTCCATTTGGGGTTTGCTCTCCCTATACGAGGTCCTAATCCTCCAGAGAGCTATATTGGCACATGTAGGGTGAGCGTTGAGAGCCATGGGCCTCCACATCAGCGGATTGCACTCCATGGATCCCCACAGCCACTCAGAGATTGCTCGTGGTTCACTTATTGGATGAGGAGGATGCACCTGATCCATCATGCCCTGTTGGCCCCAGATCTACACCATACACTTGGCAGATGATTCAGGACTTCCACGATGATGTGGCATCACCTACACCATCATCCTAGCCCCTGCAGGTGACCCACAAACATCTTCAATTTGTTTGGAGACCCATGAGAACACTTGTATGTCCCCACATGTCATTTGGAGCACCATAGGTTATTACAACGATCCTACCCCTTGTCCACTGCTTTGAGGGTCCTATTCTTCATTATGGCACCCACGGACCTGATTAGGCCTCTTATCCAGCCCTACGACATGCATAGATTATTATTTGACCTCTTGAGAGGCTTACTTTTTCGTGTATGAGCTAGTTTGGTGCGCTTGTCACCAAAAGTTGTATTATTAGAACATTATTTTATTTTTGGGGCTTATGCCAAGGAGGTTAATTTGAACTCCTAAGTGTGTATAAATAGAAGTGAGATGAGTTCATTTCTCATCATCACTTTGGTTTGGATCTCTTATCTCTCTTGAGATTTTCGCACTTTTTCTAAGGATCAATTGGAGCTTTATAGATGAGTTTTGATGTGTGAATATTGGTCTATCTTCTCTTGGAGCTTCTTTATTGTCAATTGTGAAAGGTTGGATATACTCTATTACATGTAAGTACGCACTTTTGATGTTATTCTTGTTTACTTTTGTCATATATGTTGGTCTAGGATTTTCGTTGTTCTAGGGCTAATTGTTGCATGCATTTATTGCTTAATATTGTGGAAATTGTCTCTATTATAGCATTTCCTTGAATGTATGGGCCATGTAATGGGAGCGAAATCTCCTAGGGGTAAAATTTGACCTTGACAAGCCATTCCTCTTACACATTGAAGTATAAAAGCAGCAAGTATGCTTCTTCTTGACCTAGAAGGAAAACGAAGTGATCTTGTGGCCTCTTTGACTGGGAACCAAGAAATCCTACTCTTACTCAACATAGACTCCATTCTCCCAAAGAACAAGGCACTGATCTACCAAAGGTGGTCACTAAAATCCATATTTTCTTACATCCTTCCGGGACTAGCCACATTGGGGAGCCTAGGGCATCAATTTCCAGACAAGCTAGCCATCAAAATAATTGGATCTCCTAGTGTATCTTTCTAAAAATTTCATCTATTGCAATACTTGAAAAATATTCTTCTAACTGTCAAATAAATTATGTAGTTTATTTGCTACGGCAAGTATCGAATAAGTTTGCTACTGCAATTTTCATAATAAATCACTGCGGAAAATAAAACGCTGGAAATAGAGAAATTCTAGCACACACATAGAAAAAATTAACACATTCATTTTTGGACAATTGTCCCCGGAAAAACCCAATGTGTGAAAACCTGAGCAGCAGATGAGGGTTTTCTTATTTACTTTCAACAGTAAATTTGAGTACAAGAATTCTGGCAATCTAGACACAGAAAAAAATACTAAGATATTTTATAAGAAATTTCTCTCTCCACAACAACTTCTTGACCAAGAGATGGGCCCTTTGCCCATACGTTAGTGCCTCTACGTCACTTTCTACATAGTGACTGCGTAGTGCTCTTGTGGAATATGCTCTCCCTCATGCTGCCTCTTCCTGAATTCAGAAATCTTCCTTTCCGACTTCTATTGCTACCCTCTCTCTCCCCTGCTACTCACCCTCTGGGTCTATCTCCTCTGCTGAATCACAACCACTGAGAAAATCGATATGCCTGGGCAACTGAGTAACTGCACTGGTGTATTCTCCATCTACCCATCGACTTCTTCTTATAGTCTTTTGTTGGAGCACCAACAACCAAAGATTAAACATAATCGATGGCCCAGATTATTTCCCTGTCGATTCGTGTGAGTTTCTAGAACATTCACACCATGACTTAATTAATTCTGATTAATTAGTCATATTCCCTAAGTTTAGACTTAGGAAATATTTAAAAAACGACTAATAATCTAATTAAGTTGTGTCTAGGTAGAATTTCCATAAACGATTTCTAAGTTTTGGAGATCTCATGTATTTTAGCCTCTTCACAAAATTTCGTGGCTGGAACCTATTCGATCTACAAAAACTAACACTCCCTCTTAACGAGGAATGTGTTCTAGTGTTGTTGCCCCCTGTAGCACCACCCTGTCTCTGCATTATCTCCTGTCACATTGTTGATGTCTCGCTGTTGCTGCCCACCAACTACTGCACAACTCTGATATACGCTGCATCTGTGCTATTGTTGACCCTGCTGAACCACTGCCAACACTGCATCTACACTACAACTCCCTCTCATCTGTTGCAACTGCAACATCTGCAACTGAGAACCGTCTGAGATACCTGGTATTTTCTACTGAAACTGTTCTCCACCATACCAATCTGTTCCCTGAACTGGATGAACTTACCTCTACCTAGAGCCTTCGTGAGTATGTATGCTACCTGATCTCTTGTGGGAACATAATGCAAATGGACTGCCCCACGCTATACACAGTCTCTGATGAAATGACATCTCATATCTATGTGCTTCGACCTCTCATGAAACACTAGATTCTCAGAGAGTTTTATGCAACTCTGATTATCATAGTAGACACAGGTTGTTCCCATCCTCTACCTAAATAGGCTCACAAGTAGCTTCCTAAGCCAAATCGTTTCGCACGTAGTTGTGCTGGCTGCCATATATTCTGCTTCTGCTGAGCTTAGTGCTACTGACTTTTGCTTCTTGCCACACCAAGAAACCATCCCTGATCCAACGTTGAAGCAGTACCCGAAGGTACTTTTCCTGTCCACTGAACTGCTTGTCCAATCCGCATCTGTGAATCCACATAATCTGACATCATCTCCTCGAGTATATTTCAACCCATACCAACTGTGCTTAGCACATACCTCAGAATGTGTCTTGTTGTTGCCCACTGTACCCTTTTCAGCTCAACCATGAACTAACTAAGGATATTGACAGCGAAACAAATGCCTGGCCTAGTGTTGACCACATACATGAGAGACCCAATGAGCTGTCTATACAAGGTGGGGTCAACTTCCTTGTCCCCCGATGCATCTATCTTCTTCCAATTAGTGATCATGGGCATAGTCATGGACTGGCAATCCTGCATTCTGAACCTCTTCATAATATCTGTAGCATATGTCCCTTGCCCAAGGAATATCTCCCCATTCTTCTGCCAAACTTCCAATCCTAGAAAATAGTGCATCAACCTCATATCGTTCATGTTGAATTTTGTTGCAAGGTTCCTCTTACAGTGTTTTATGAGCCTTGATGATCATGTCAAAAAGAGATCATCCATATACAAAACCAGAATGAATGGCTCATCCTCTACCATCAAATAGTAGAGGCTGGGATCTGCATCACTCTTGACGAATCCCAACTGCTACAAGTAACTGTCAATCCAACCATACCACGCCCCGGGTGCCTACTTTAGCCTGTATAGGGCTTTCCTCAACCTGCACACGAGTGTGATTCTCATGAGTTTCAAAGCCTTCAGTCTATTCTATATACACGTCTTCTTCTATCACACCGTTCAAGAATGTTGTCTTGACGTCCATCTGGTGAATCTCCCATCCCATCTAAGCTCCTAGAGATATAATAGATCTGATAGACATATATCTGTCGACTGGGGTGAAGGTCTCCTCGTAGTTTATTACTTCTTTCTGTGCATACCCCTTTGCCATGAACCTAGCCTTGTACTTCTCTACACTGCCATTTGCAACGTACTTGATCTTGTAGATCCATCTGGAACCTACAACTGATCTATTTTCCGACCTCAGCACTACCTCCCAAACATCATTTGTCATGATAGAACTATACTCTTCTACCATGGCATCCACCCACACCTAATGTTGTGTGGTTTCCTGAGAGCTGGAGGGTTCTACAACCTGAGCTACCAAGGCTTGATATCTATCGGATTGTCTGCGTTGTCTCTTGTTCGTCCTAGAAGTTCGGATAAACTCCTCTGCATCTCTCAATGTCTGACGAACTTCCATGTTGGCTCTACCACTGGTGGTGGGAGGTTCAATCAGTTCCTCCTCCTGTTCCTATTGTTCTGTTTGCTGAGAACTCCTCGGATCTCCTACCCCTGAGGAAATACCGGTCCTAGTCACTGTACTTGATCCATGTGATTGTCCTCTTGCTAGTCCCACTAGTTGTCCCTGCTGCTAGACTAAGAGAACTTATGTTGATTGATTCTGATCACTTGCAGGCATCTCTCGAGATCTCCTAAAATCTTTGTCCTCCATGAACTTTACATCTCGTCTCACTACAACCTTCCTACTACTAGGAATGTAGATCCTATATGCCTTTGAGGTCTCACTATACCCGGCGAGGAACCCCTTCTCTGTAGTTTGATCCAATTCACTGTGTTTTTCATCTAGCACGTGGCAGTAAGCTGCACTCACAAAAATCCTCAAGTGACTTACTTCAGGCTTCTTTCCTGTGAAAACCCCCTCTGGCATTTTCTTCGCCAATGCTCTGAGGAGTTATGTTCTGAATGTACACTGTTGTGTTACATGCCTCTGCCCATAGAAATTTGGGTAGTTCTTGATCATACGACATAGCCTTTGCATCCCCAATTATTGTTCTGTTTTTTCGCTCTGCTACTCCATTCTGCTGAGGGTTATATGGAGTTGTCCATTCTTTTTCGATGACTTCCTTCGCGCAGAGATCTGTGAAATCTTTATCAATGTATTCTCCACCATTATCTGAGCGAAGCACCTTGATCTTCTTCCCTATCGCGTTCTCCTTGAGTGCCTTAAACTCTTTGAACCGATCAAAGACCTCATCTTTGGTCTTTAAGAAATAGATCCAAGTCTTTCTCGAATGGTCATCAATAAAGGTGACGAAGTATTCACCACTACTAAGAGCTCTAGTGGACATAGGGCCACAAATATCTTAGTGTATCAATCCTAACACGTCATTTTCTCTATTGTCACTTCTCAGGAATGTTGTCTTCGCGTACTTTCCAAGTATGCATCCTCTGCATACATCATCATGCTTCGTACTGAGAACTAGAACTCCTATTACAGTTTCTTTGAGCTTTTTGAGTGCTCCATGGTGTAAATGTCCCATCCTCCTATGCCACAATTCGTTCAACTCCTTTCCACTACTACTGTCACTACCTATTAGTGCCATTGGAGAATCGAGCTTCAACCTGTATAGCCTATTGCCTTGAGCTCCAATTTGTTTCACCTTCTTCCAGCTTGAGTCCTTAACATACCCTTTCTTCCCTACGAAGTGTACATCATACCCCTAATCCTGAAATTGGGACACTGAAATTAGGTTCATACCCAATCCAGGCACATGCAATACATTAGTCGCGCTAGTGTTGGCTCCTGACTCCCTCTGAAACTCTATGGTGACTCTCCCTACAAGAGTACATTTAGTTTTGTTGCCCATAGTGATCTGGAAGTCCATCTTCTCTTCCTAATAGCTAGAGAAATATTCTCTAACTCCTGTCGCTGAAACTCCACTATCTATATACCAAACACTAGGTGAAGTTGATGCTGATAGGCAAGAAAATTCATCCTCCAACCTGGAAGATAAATCTGAATCATCCTGATTGTTAATTTTGTCCATAATTTTCTATGTTATTTCTCTTTCCTCCCGACACTAAATCTGCTCAGCAAACTGCTGCAAAAATTACTGTGTTTGGCTAGAGATTTGCTCTGCAAAAAGTATGGGGTTACTCCCTCTACCTCTAGACTTTCTTGATCTGGAGAAATCAATTTTGTTGTCGCTCTCTCAAAAACGTTGACTTTCCTCAAGAATTACGGCTTCCTAGCCAAGAGACTATGTTGCCCTATGGTGATTCGAATTGTTGCTCACGTTGAGCAGTGAACCTCTTCCTTTCTCTATTACTGAGCTCTCTAGCTAATCATATCTACTCTGATACCATGTGAAAATTTCATCTATTGCAATAACTGAAAAATATTATTCTAACTGTCAAACAAATTATGCAGTTTATTTGCTACGGCAAATATCGAATAAGTTTACTACTGCAAATTTCACAATAAATTCTGCGGAAAATAAAATGTTGGAAATAGAGAAATTCTAGCACACACACAAAAAATATTAACACAGTTATTTTTGGACAATTGCCCCTGGAAAAACCCAATGTGAGAAAACTTGTGTAGCAGATGAGGGTTTTCTTATTAATTTTCAGCAGCAAATCTGAATACAAGAATTCTGGCAATCTAGACAGAGAAAAAAATACTAAGAGAAATTTTACAAGAAATTTCTCACTCTCCACAGCGACTCCCTGACCAAGAGATGGACCCTCTGCCCATACGCTAGTGCCTCTACGTCACTCTTTGCGCAGTGCTCTTGTGGAATATGCTCTCCCTCACGCTGCCTCTTCCTGAATTCGGAAATCTTCCATCCCGACTTCTGTTGCTACCCTCTCTCTCACCTGCTACTCACCATCTGGCTCTATCTCCTCTGTTGAATCATAGCCACTAAGAAAATCGCTCTGCCTGGGCAACTAAGTAACTGCACAAGTGTATTCTCCATCTACCTATCGACTTTTTCTTATAATCTTCTGTTGGAGCACTAACGGCCAAGATTAAAACATAATCGATGGCCCAGATTATTTCCCTATCAATCCATGTGAGTTTCTAGAACATTCACACCATGTCTTGATTAATTTTGATTAATTAGTCATATTCCTTAAGTTTAGACTTCGGAAATATTTTAAAAACGACTAATAATCTAATTAAATCGTCCCTAGGTGGAATTTCCATAAACTATTTCTGGGTTTTGGAGATCTCATGTATTCTAGCCTCTCCACAAAATTTTGTGGCTAGAACACATCCAATGCTACAAAAACTAACAATCTTGCGCTAGCCTATCCTCTAGTACTCCTGCAATTTTGAAGTTATTCCAACAGTGGAGTCGAGAGAAAAGTCAAGCCCTAGCTCCAGGATCAAAACTTGCCCTACCATCCCCAAGGCTAGTACCTCATAGGGTTAAGACAACATCTTCAAGTGAAATTCTTTCTTTGATCCTTTCCCCCACCTTATCTAGGGTAAGAATATCATTAGTTGCTTCACACTTTCCTCATACCCTAGACTAGGTCCACTTGGCCCCATGTGGACCCACTCCTTCAAAGAATCATTCCTCAAGAACCATCCAGGATACCAATACTAACAAGGATTTTAGGCTTTGGGGAACTCCTTCACAAACCTATTCCCATACACCTACCCCCCAAAGTCCTCTTTTCCTTTGCCTAGAATCTATACTACCTTGCTAAGTGAGCAAGCAAGCTCCATCTTTCAAACTTTTCTAGGAAAGAGTTTGTTTGGGTCACTCATATCCATTGACTTATCATTCATTAGTGACTCAAATACATATTGGGTCTCCTCCCATCAGTGAAAATCTGTAAATAGAAGGGAACCTTAGTTGAGGTGACAGTGGGCTAAGTCTCCATTCGTTACCCTTGGCCTAGCATTTGCCCTTTAGAGATCCCCCTCAGGTCCCCTGCTAGTTTGAGCGGTAACAGTACCAACTCAAGGAAATCAAGTAAGTATTGTCTATCAAATCAGAGGTACGTAAACACAAGGTACATATGCCCATAAGCTTTTAGATTTTCAATATATCTAATCTTAAATGGTTCATGCAATCCTTGTTTATAGCTAGTCTAGGGTAAAGATTGTAATCCCTAAATAACTGTTAGAAATCAGAAACGCAGAAAGATTTTCTTCTTCTTGATAATTACTTGTGATGTTTCTTGTTATTATGATTCTTTATATCTTCTTTCTTTTAGTTCATCAAACAATTACCAAAGCAGCAGCACATGAAACAATAGACACCAGATGTAGGCACTATGCCAAGGCAAAACCCCCCTAGAGGGGAAAACCCAGTGAAGAAATTCTTCCTTTCAATAGTATTTTAGACCAAGACCAGACCTTCCCTCCACACCAAGTTAGCCTCCCAGATCTTCGA
This sequence comes from Pinus taeda, assembly GCA_000404065.3. Taxonomy (NCBI): domain Eukaryota; kingdom Viridiplantae; phylum Streptophyta; class Pinopsida; order Pinales; family Pinaceae; genus Pinus; species Pinus taeda. The sequence goes on from APFE030359431.1 coordinate 135,607, forward strand.
CCCCTTTCCAGCAACTTCGACTAGGCAGCAGCTTCCGGCAATAATGAAACTTGGAAGACTTCGATCTCCTAATCTAGGGCACGAAACAAAAAGAGAGAGGCACCAAAATTTCGATTTCCTTCTTCTCCTTAGACTCCACCCAACTCGCACTTCCTTTGGGTTCCTGGAAACAGACTTCACACTTTTCCCAACTACAAGAGATATCTAACTTCTTGTGAGAGAGTGTGTTCCAAATGAACTCAATGTGCTTGTATTTATAGGCTCCATGTGAGGTTGAATTAGGGTCCTTGGGCCGACTTGGTGTGGAGGATACATAAATCACATTTGACTCAATACTTAACCTTTTTACATAATTCAAAAGCCCAAGAACAGTCTCTTTAAAAGTACAATACCTCTAATGACTCAGAATAAATCCTAGAAGTCCTCAATGGGGACTTTGACCTAAAACATGGTGACCCAAGCATGAAACCCGTGATTTAATAAGTCACAATAATAATAGTAAAAATTCTTTTCTATTATTTGACAAGTACATTACAAAATGACTCAAATACATTAAATGAAGATTGAACCTAGTTACAATTTCCAACAATAACATACCAAAGTCTCATATTCTAACCTTAATCCTTATCTTCTAGGGTTCACAAGTAATCTAGGATGTCAAGTAAAAGTCCTAATATTAATTAATGGAATAACTTGAGTTTCAATATTATAGGATTCCATCCTCCATGGTTACGTAGAAGATCTAACATGAGAAATTGAATCATGTTCTTGGTATCACATGTTTTGCTTAAATGTATGTATTACAGGTATAAAAGATCATGGCTTAATACAAAGAGAACGCTTCAAGGAACCCTTACAAGGTTTGTCAAGGAACATCTCCAGGTATGTCTTAGACTATACACCTAATAAAATTCTCTTAATATAAAAAGTACGTTCATCTTATTTTGAAATTTGTATTACTAACATATTTTTGTCTAGCTTCCTTGAATCTTAAAGATTCTTGATTGGGTGATTCATCATTAGATAAATCTACCCTCCTCACATCCTTATTTGTTCTCATAGAACCCTAGAAAGGTTCTCTGGAAACCCCTAACTTAAGGGTATGCTAATGATAATGTGTGAAACCCTAATTTGCTTAGGGTTATTGAAAGAAAATGTTTGATGTTTTGAGGAAGTCTAAAATAATTGGCAATGCTTTGATGATGTCTTGTTTGGGGTTTTGGTATGATTATGGAAACCTTAACTTGTTAGGGTTGAATGATAATATCTAAAATCCTGAACCTTTGAAGTATTGGTAATTTAGGGTTTGTTATGTCCTTATATTGAAACCCTACTCATTAGAGTTTGGTGGAATGTGTAAGAAAGACCCTTATAATGTCTTAGAAATGATTTCCTTGGGATGTGTGTGTTTGTCCGATCAAACCCTAGTCTAATCAAGTTTGTTATATGTGGAACTCTTATTGATATTTGTGAAGTTGGGTTTGACTAACACATGATATGAAATGCCTATGCTTGATGATGAAGTCCTAGATGTATGAGTTGACTTGTCTGTCGGTGGTCATGAATCCTAGGGTTTGGAACTAAGCCCTAGTCAAAATTTGTTTCTCTAGGATGATTGTATTTGTGCATTTTAGGGTTTTGAAGTTAAACCTTAGTAGAAGTTAAATCTCTAGTATATGAAGGCAATGTGATAATTTGAGATTTGTGTAAGATTGTTGCAATCTGAGTCTTAGTTATGATTAGTATTTAATTGTTTGAGAAAATCTAGGGTTTGCAACAAACCCTAGTGGAAGTTAGTCATGTTATTGATTGATATGTGATTGGTTTTGATCTATGTTGCCAGGAAACGTGGGTGCGGGGACGGGGACGGGGACGGGGATGGCATTTTTGGAAACAGGGTGCGTGGGTTCGTCGGGTAATATAATAATTAAATTTAATAATTATCATTTTATAAATTATAAAGTTTTTAAATTAATAATAATACTGAGAATTTGAATTTGTATATTTTTTCAACTTTAAACAAGAAAACTTTAATGATAATCATTTAAACATGTTTAGTCTCTCCCATATAAAAACAACAATTTTTTCATAGGAGATTCTTCTCAACCTGATAGTGGTCTAGATTTTTCTTGATGTCTAATCATCCACCTGCCCCATGCATGGTGTGCTCTGTGGTAAAGCAATCCCAAAAAGTTAAAATAGTGGCAGCCTTACCCTTCCACAAAACACGCTTATTCATTTAGGCATATTTTCCTAGTTTTAATCTTAACATGATGTTATCAGAATGCTGTGAGAAATTGGCAGATTTTGATACTTAATTTAGCCATTTTCCAAAATAGCCCTTCGCCATTTAACAGCATCAGCTAATTACAGCTTATGGCTGGTCTCAATCCTACTTTCTATTTGACCGAAAATGTCTGAACCTGTATGTGTGCATTTACAATTTATAATTTGATGGTTATTAACTTATTTGGCTCGGGAATGAATGTTTCATAAATTCATTCCCAATTGATTTACAAGAATCTGCAGGCTCATATTACAGAGTAAGAGGTCTCTTTTCTAGTTCTGGTTTCGATGCCATATAATATTAAAGGCATTGAAGATCCACAAATACAGGAGATTCATAATTTACATTGAGACTCTAACAAACCTTGGGCATAAGTTTTGAAATTGTTTTTATAAATTTATAGCATAAGACTAATGGAGAGACTGATCATAAGAGTCTCCTGCGGTAGGAAGGGACTCATGAATGTGCAAACAGCTACCCTTTTTTTTCCAACTATGGTCATCACCTTATTAAATATTTCCACAAAGCTACAGCCAATATGATATGATACTCTGCTTGTGGGATTGTACACCCATAATGTTCCTTTTATAATATTGAGATATCATAATCATATATGATTTCAGAATACTGTGTCGCTCATAAGTTTTGAAAAACTTATCACTATTCATAAATTTTTACAATGATTCATTACCCTTGAGCAGCACGTCATGCCCACAGAGCAATGCTAAGGCATATGAACAAAGACAGTCTTTGGAAACTGTAATCTTTGGAAATGATGGCAGAAAATTTCCTTGAGAAACACTTAGAAGACCTTACAACCATCTCTGAAGGACAATCCAGACCAATGACCATCAATGACTCCAAAAATGATATCATTCGTTTATGGCATATATTCTATATTCTACGGCATATCATTCGTTTATGGCATATCATTTTTTTAATTTCAATAAAAAAATGATTTGAAAATTAAACTTTTAATATAATTTTTTTATGAAGAACCCGAAGAACCCAAAGAACCCAACCCGAAGAACACGAAGAACCCAAGAACCCAAGCACACAAAGAACCCGAAGAACCCGAAGAACCCAAGAACCCAAGCACCCAAAGAACCCAAGAACCCGTTAAAGGAAAAGAACCCAAATTTTTTTTTTTGAAGAACCCGGTTCGTCTGGGTTCGTCTGGGAAGAACCCGTACCCGAATCCGGTACTTGGGTGTGGGAACCCGGGACGGGTTCGAGAACCCCACTCCCGGGTGCGGGTTCCCGTGCAACACAGGTTTTGATTGTCAAATCTCATGAAATCTAAGGTTTGTATGAAACCCTAGTGGGAAGTCTAACATATGAATTCTAAAAATTGTTAAATATTATGTAGATCTATATTTGCTTGAATTTTTTCTAGGGTTTGCTATATGTTGTAGTAGGGTATGTTATACCTTTGGAAAAAAAATTGAAACCCTAGATGTAATGAAAATTGTTATGATGAAGTAGTCTAGGGTTTATGATAAAGTCCCTAGCAAGATGTTGAAAAATATGTCTCTTGTTTGTATGTTTTAGTATCTGAGATATAAAGTTGAATGCTTCTATGATTTCGATATGGTTAACTTCATGTTTTTATAGATTTGGTTGTACTTTCTATCTAAGTTGTGCAAGTACATGATCTTCAAGATAGTGAAGATGATTGTAAAGAAAATATGATGTGACAAGTATGATGTAAATAACTTTGATAAGAAGGATGGATGCAATGAAAGATTCTCCGATGTCATAAAGAAGAAATAGAACTCCCTAAATTAAGAGGGAGCCTGGATGAAATCTCCCTAGGTTATGAGGGAGCTTGAATGAAAGAAATCTCCCTAGGTTATGAGGGAGCTTGAATGAAAGAAATCTCCCTAGGATAAGAGGATGGTTGAGAATATTCCTTGTACAAGATTGATTAGATCCTCTCTGATTAATAGGGAGTGACGGATATGGTTCTCTACTTCATGTGTCATGCACTAGACCAGGACTAACAGCCGTAAGTTTTAGTGAAGACCATGAGTGAGAGAAGAAAATTTGAGAATGTGATCGATTTGTGAAATATGTTGTTACATGGGAAGTAGGAAAGGAAGTCGCATGGTTGAGGAATCTTTTGTCAAAGATTCATTGGAAAAGCTCTAAGTCCTACTATGGAAAGTTAAGAAGCAACATCAAGTTGTCTAGAAGACCCTGGAGGTTTGTATTTGATTATGTACATTTGAAAGTGTACTACAATTGGGGTTGTGTTTATACAGGTAAATCTCTCAAAGTTTTGATAGCATGCTGGTTACCGATCAGTTTGATCGAGAGAGATTTGTTGAGGCTTTGCAAGTGAAGCATTGCCTGGGAGGACATTTGGCCGACACTCTGTGTTGATGTCTAGGTCCCAAAGTAGGGAGTGTGGCGTTGGTCGTAGAGCTCTGGCCTTTGATACGCACCTAGGTCCCTAGGTTGGTGGTTAGCAAGTAAGCTTGATGGTACCTAGAGAGGTTGAAAGCTTGAGTCCACCTTAGTCCCACTTGGATAAATTGTGCGGGTTACGAATCTAGTCCGTGGCATTGCGGTGCCTAAACTGTTGAGACACCAATAGATAGATTGCCCTCCTCACGAATCTAGTCCATGGCATTGCAGTGCCTAAACTCTTCACTGTTCATATAGTTTGAGATCTTCCATTATATTTGTATATTATGAATACCTCACTAGTTAAGAGGGAGTGTTGAAGAATGTAACTAGGTTCAGTCTTCATAAATGTATTTGAGTCATTATGTAATGTACTTGTCATAAAGAAGAAATTTTTATTATTGTATCAATGACTTATTAAAGCATGGGTTTCATGCTTGGGTCATCATTATATTAGTCAAAGTCCCCATTGTGGACTCCTATGATTAATATTGAGTCAATATAGTCATTGTACAGTTAAAGCGACCCTTCTTGGGCTTTGGAATCATGTAAATAGGTTTATTATTGAGTAAAATATGATTTATGTAACCTCCACACCAAGTCGGCCTAAGAGACACCAATCCAACCTCACCTGGAGCCTACAAATAGAAGGAGATCGAATTCATTTGGAGCATCTCATCTCAAGCAAGTTCGGTATCTCTGGTGAAGCTGGAAAAAGTGAGAAGTGGGCCAAGGAAGTGAAAAGAAGTGCGAGTTGACTCAAGATCAAAGAGAAAAGGAAAATCGAACTTTTGGTAGTACTCTCTCTCTATTTTGTGCCCTAGTTTGGGAGATCGAAGTCTTTCAAGTGTTATTGCTGCCTAATGTTGTAAGTTGCTGCATAGTCGAAGTTGTTCAAAGGGGTAGAAGATCTGGAAGGGTTGACTTGGTGTGGAGGGAAGATTTGGTCTATGTCTAGGTTGAAAAGTCTCAAAGAAACCTACTGAAGGAAGAGAATTTTTGACTGGGTTTTCCCCTCAAGGGGGGTTTTCCCTTGGCATAGTGCCTACATCTTGTGTCTTGTGTTTTTGTGATCTTCATACACACATAATATGGTAATTTCTTGATGAAAGATAAGATAATAAAGAAGTAAAAGAAGCCAACATAACTCACAAGTAATTATCAAGAAAGAGGAATCAAACCCTAATCTACTTGCATTACTTTCTCAACAGGTCCTTTTGTTGACTACCATGATACGTTATCTTCAAGAGTGCAGATCTATGATATAAAGGGTTTTATATCTTATTTTGAATTAAATCAACGAGAAGGATCATCCGACTTAGAGGGAGTTAGCACCTTGGTCTAGTCTATTTCTTTGGAGAAGTTTGCTCTCTTTTGTAGATGAAGCCTAAAATTATTTCTGTGTTTTCCCAGTGAAACTCACAGCACTACTATGAGCATCTGAGGCACTAATCAAAGGTCAAAGATTGTTACAGGAGTTCTCTTAAAAAGGGGCATTTTGAATTTGTCTAACAGCTAACGAAATCTTATTAAAGATTAGTAGCAGTCATTTATGTCTGCATCTAGTAGCTGAAGTAATAAAAGCTCATATTGGCACCCTTGAGTATCCTTGGAAGTCTGCTAGTTGGGAGAAGACGTGCACGGCACTTTGAAGCAGTTCCTTCTAACAACCCTGATGAGCAAAAAAACAAAGGTGCCTTGAAGAAAGTGCATGTCTTATCAGAAGGCTATGTTCTTAGCATCTTGGAAAAATGATCTTATGCCTAAACATGAAATCAAGGATCAAGTAATTCGATGTGTTGGTAACAGTACTCATAGCAAGGAAGGATAGCGTCACTGTTTTTTTTATGAGAAAAATTATTCTCCCTAAAGAAGGTCCATGATGATTCCTTATTGACCTAGAGTTTGTTGTTACTGTTGCCACGTGGAAAGTCTCATCTTTATAGCTTATGATTCAAAATGATCACCTGAAGCAAGGCTTTAGAGGGAGCTATAAAATCCCTGACGACTTCTCTTGCCTAAGATAAAGGCAAGTCACAACAGTTGTATATAATGACTCTGATGATGGACTAGAGACCGCATTTGATGATCCTCTTCTTTATCAGTATAAAACCTAGCCTTGATACACTTAAAGATTTGATGAAGAAGTTGCTGATATATATCTTGTGGAATCCCTGGTAAGCACCTATTAGATGCCTTGCTATAAAGACTTTGGATGGATCTATGGATAAGCCCCTTCAAGGATAGTTGTTTATTGAGATATTTTTAAGTACATTGCCGAAAATTGTTGTCCAAGGATGAATCAAAGATTAAAATCCGGGAGCTTCATTGAGGTTGAAAGTAGCTAGCCTGACTTATTATGAAGCCATTTGAGAAAGCTCTTCAGTAATCCATTTAAGCACGTGTTGGAACCCTTCATTGTATATTGCAATTAGGATTTGCTTTTCAGAAAATTCATGACCAACTCAAGCATATTGGCAACAAGTACCACTTTATTTTGATATGGTACATTGGAGAACTACCAAGCTCCATCATTGTTGGGTGGATGAATAGATTTTTGTATTCATAACCACTTGATAAGGTTAAGACTATTTTCCTTCAAAAAGAGGTTGGAAGTCATGGATAGACCCTATTAAGAAGGTCCTGATTGAACATTGAGCTCTTGGAGGTCTTGGGGGCCTAAGGTACTTCTTGATGCTATGAGCGACCATAGGGGGAGTGGTTCACCTTCCCCTATAGGTATGCTAGGTATAGGATGAGTGGTTCACCTTCCCCTGTGATACCTCATGACGATATACGATGCATAGGGTGAGTGGTTCACCTTCCCCTATGGTGGTGTTAATGTGTGTAGGGTGAGTGGTTCACCTTCCCCTACGATTGATGAGATATGTATAGGATGAGTGGTTCACCTTCTCTTATGGCATATGACCAGGATGAGTGGTTCACCTTCTCCTGCGGATACCCCAGCGAGAGATGCATATAGGCATCTGCTTGTTGTCACATGTGGACATGTAAGTGGGAAGTGGTTCATCCTCTCCCCACATGTAGGATGTTCATTCCCTATGATTGATGCTTGACATGTGAGTGGGATGTGGTTCATCCTTTCCCCACGTGTAGGATCCTTCTTGTTACCGCCCAAACTAGCAGGGGACCAAAAGGGAAAATGCTAGGCCAAGAGCAACAAATGAAGCTTTAGCCTACTGTCACCTCAGCTAAGGCTCCCTTCTATTTACGGACTTTCAACGATGGGAGGAGACCCAGTATGTGTGGGGTCACTAATGAATTATAAGTCAATGGATATGAGTGACTCGAATATCCCTTTCCCGAAATTTGAAGGATAAAGATTGCTTGCTTTGTAAGCAAGGTACTAGGTAATCTAGGGAAAGTAAGAGAGGATTCGAGGGATAGGTTTATGGGATAAGATTTGTGAAGGAGTTTCCCAATCCTGAAAATCCTTGTTAGAATTGGTATCCCGGATGGCTCTTGAAGAATGGTCTTTTAGAAGATTGGGACCACACGGGACCAAGTGGACCCGGTCTAGGGTGTGAGGAAAGAATGTAGCAACCGATGACATTCTTACCCTAGACAAGGTGGAGAGAGGATCAAAGAAAATATAATTGCTCAAAAATGTTGGTTTGGATCTGGGAAGTGCTAGCCTTGTGGATCGCAAGGCAAGTTTTGGTCCCGGAGCTAGGGCTTGGCTATTCTCTCAACCCCACCATCGGAATGTCTTCAAATTTGGAGGAGGGCTAGAAGAAAGGCCAGCGCACGAGACCCTAGGAGATTGGAATTTTTTGGTGGCTAACTTGTCGGGAAATTGATGCCCTAGACACCCCAATGTGGCTAGACTTGGGAGAAGGTGAAAGAATAAGAGTTTTGGTGACCACCCTTGGTAGATCAATGCCTCAATCCTTGGGAGAATAGAGTCTATGTTGATTATGTGTAAGATTTCTTGGTTCCCAATCAAGGAGGCCTCAAAATTACTTCACAAACCCCGCTAGGTCAAGTGAAAGCAATCTTGCAGCTTTTATACTTCAAAGGCACAAGAGGAATGGCTTATCAAGGTCAAATTTTACCCCTAGGAGATTTCGCTCACACTATATGGCCCATACATGGAGAGAACCTTATAATAGAGACAATTCCACAATATTAAGCAATAACTACATGCAGCAATTAGCCCTAAAACAATGAAAATCGCAGTACAATATATATGACAAAAAGTAACAAGAAAAACATCAAAATTCCGTACTTACACACAGTAGAGTATATCCAACCATTCACAAATGACAATAGAGAAGCTCCAAGAGAAGAAAGACCAACAACCATATATCAAAATTCATCCATAAAAGCTCCAATTCATCCTCTAGGAAAAAGTAAGAAATTCTCTAAAGAAGAGTGAGATCCAATCCAAAGTGATGATGAGAAATGATCTCACCTCACTTGTATTTATAGACATATTAGGAGTTTGAATTAGCCTCCTTAGCCTACATAAGCCCCAAAAATAAAATAATGTGCTAATAATACAACTTTTGGTAACAAGCCCACCAAACTAGCTCATAAATGAAATATAAGTCTCTCAAGAGGTTGAATAATAATCTATGCATGTCATAGGGCCCTCTAGGAGGCCTAATGAGGTCCATGGGTGCCATAATGAAGAAAAGGACCTTCAAAAACAGTGGGCAAGGGGGTGACCCCTTGTAATAACCTATGGTGCTCCAAATGACATCTGGGGGCACACAAGTGTCCTCATGGGTCTCCAAACAAATTGAAGATGCCTGTAGGTTGCCCTCAAGGGCCAGGATGATGGTGCAGGTGATGCCACATCATCGTGGAAGTCCTGGATCATCTGTCAAGTGTATGGTGTAGATCAGGGGCTGGCTAGGCATGATGGATCAAGTACATCCTCCTCGTCCAATAAGTGAACCACAAACAATCTCTAAATGGTTGTGGGGATCCATGGAGTGCAGTCTGCTGCTGTGGAGGCCCATGGCTCTCAACGCTCACCCTACATGTGCCAATATAGCCTTCTGGAGGGTTAGGACCCCGTATAGGGAGACCAATCCCCAAATGGAAACTATCTGCAATCCTGCATAAGATCCAATGCGTCCCCTACCCTTCCAGTACAACAAGTCATTAGAGAAATCGAGTAAATAAGCTTACCTAAAAATGGACCACAGGTGGAGACCTTATAATGGTCTGCCCTTTCATAATGGGCTTCGGGATGTGCCAATGTCTCATAAACTCCAAATGGGGTTAACCAAGCACCCTATTAGGTGGTTTCTACTTATAAAGGGGACAACATTCAAGAAACATCCTTCAAAGGGTGGTGGCATGTGACAGATATGGTGAATGAAGTAGGGGATGAAAACGGGTAGACCTTCGTCACATGTCAGGGTGCAAGGGTAGCTAATAAGAGGGAAGCCCACACTTGGGTTTATAATGTATAGGAGGGAGCAATCGTGGTACATGAGGTGCCCCAACCTTGCTTTTTCCACCCTTCTTTTATACTTTTTTCCCTTTTTATGATTTTTTTTGATAAACTGCTCGGGGCTCAAAGGGGTTAGAGCATGACGTGTAAGATGTAGCAATGGAATCCCCCTTTTAAGGTGGGGTGGTTCATCGCCCACCAGGGGTTGGGACAATCATGGGTTCCTATATGATGAAGAAGGCTCATAGAACTTGTAGGAACCAGAGTGATGGCCACGATAATGGGGTAGAGCTTGTTGACCACTACGTGCCAAGTTTCAACGATCCATAGCAGTACACCCCCTTTTTTCACAAGAGGGATAGCGCCTGATCAATATGTCTGTGCCGTCCAGCTTTCATCACCAACCTGATTGTCATGTTATAATGTAAACCCATTCTGCATGTATATGATGTAAATAATCTCAGCAGATCTGTGTCATCTATGTAATTACCTAGGTAAACCTATTTTTCTGGTGATGATCTACATTCCGAAAGGTTTTTTGTCTCACCAATCCATTCTTGGATGGTCGGCAGAGTTTTCCTTCAGCCTTATCCCAAAAGCCGGAATGAATTTTGTCACCGAAATCTTAGGCAAGTCCTAGTTTTATAGATCGAGTCTATGTAAAAGTGATTTGGGAATAGTCCTAACTATTTAGTTAGGCTATTTTATTACAAATTGCTTAATCTGCGGGATAATATTTGTGTCACAGAAATGGGTAGTCTATGAGGGTCTATTTCAGATGGGTTTTCCCCCTTGAAATAGAAAAAATGTAAAAATCATGATGTAAAGTGTCTTGAGGGTTGGAAAAATATTTTATCCCCTCATAGGTTAATTAATTAAATTTTCTGGCCAAAATTAATTAAAATCCTAAGCCAGAAATTTTAATTAATTCTAGGTCCTACATAAATTTAAATTCTCCGAAGGACAAATTCGTCGGTCCTTAAAAATTAAATTTTAAGAGGTCCAGGGACTAAAGTAAATTGATTATTTTGCTAAATTTTAAGCCTTTGGTCCCTGGGGTTAAGTCAAAGTCAAAATTTTGAGGAAATTAATTCAAAATTTTAATTTTTGAATTAATTAAAATGCATTTAATTGAAAAAATCGAATTTCCTCAATAATTTAAAATTTCGACAGATGAGATTAAAAGAAATTTTGATCCTCATCAACGGTCGAGATTGCTTTGAAGAGGATCACTCGAACTAGCCGTTGGAGGATTTATCTTGAAATAGGAGGTCATTTGTCAGTCAGTTCATCCGATCTTTGAATCGTGTACTAAGCTCTCAAGCTCTCTTGTATACTTTTTTTGAATTAATGCAAAAGTCTTTGGGGTTTCAACGTGTTGTAGTGTTCCCCTTCATGAATTTATGGTAACATTGTTTTAGTTTCTGCTTAATATTATGTGAAAACTATCAATCAATAGCTCTCTTAGAATAATCTGAATACAGGTATCTTATTCAATTTGTTGGATCTAGGGTAACATTTTTAATTTTGATTGAAGTAGCAGGTATCTCTATTTCTTCAAAATTTTATTGTTGTTCTATTTCTCTACTTGATTTGATGGTTGATTTAGTGTTTGCAGAAGATCTCTTAGGTTCTCATTGAGCGTTTGGGGATAGTTCTCAGTTGGACCAACCAACTCTCAACACATATTTTATGAAGAGCCTACTTCATATAAGCCTCAGGATTTATCTAACGATAATCTTTTTTCTACAAGGTGTTTTTGGGTTGGTACCTCTCTAAAATTTCAAAATATTTTAAATATTTTGTGGAAATTTTGATAGATCTGGCTATCAAGAGCCTTAGATTATCAGATCTGGGAGCAGAGTTGGACTCATACTCCTCAGATCTGATAGATCTGTAAATTATTTGTATAGATCTGTTATTTATCTGTGTAGATCTGAAATTTTTTAATATAATTTTGAATTTTAACACTTTGGTTTTTTGGGATTTTCTCTATTTTTGTACATATTGGGTATTGGGTTTTTCTTTTTTCACTTGTGCAGAAATAGATCTGAGAAATCGGGCAAAAAAATCTTCAGATCTGAGCTAGATCTAGACCCTGAAGGGCAAGATCTGAGCTCAAAGATTGTGTGCAAGAATAGATCTGAGAAATCAACCAAGAAAATCTTCAGATCTGAGCTAAATCTAGACCCTGGAGGGAACGATCTGGGCTCAAAGATTGTTTGCAGAAATAGATCTAAGAAATCAGCCAAGTAAATCTTCAGATCTGAGATTTTTTAAGCAAATCTGGGGGTTTTGAGACAGATCTAGGCCCTGGAGAGCAATATCTTAGCCCAATTCTTTTTACAAGGCCAACCATTAGAGATTTTGCAACAAATCTAAAGATTTGAAGCAAAATAATTTTTTTCAGAACAAGGGTTTCAAGTTTTGGGGCTCCTAAGCCCAGATCTGTCTTCTCCTAGCACTGTGCTAGCTCTCATTGGCCCTAGATTTCCCTTGCTCCATTTCTGATTTAAATATTTAATTTTCTGAAGCTAATCATTGGTGGGTTTTTGCAGAAAATTTGGTAAAAATTTGTGTTTCGGGTATTGAAATTTTTTTGACAACTTGGGCAAGTGATCTTCAAGGCCTAGGGCCTAAGGGTTTGATCTCTAAACCATCTTTTTCCTCATTGTTTGCTACAGCAGTTATATACCTTTCTAATAGTGGTGAAAAACACATCTAAGTGGCTTGAAATTAACTAAAAAATTGCTAAATACATTAATAAGTTATTTATGTTTGTTGTGTATCAAGAATTTGGCCTAGATCTACATTTTGGGTCACTGTTATCTCTGAATAATTCTGTTTCTGAATGCTGAAATATAACAGTGGAAAAATTTCATGTGGGTTAGCCTAAAATCAGTTCCTAAGTTGTCTAATACATTAAGGAATTAATTTCTTGAGTTGGCATTCATCAAGCTTATTTAATGTTTTAATTGTTGGCTGTAATAAGTATATCAAATCTAATAAAATTTCAGAAATCACATCACAACAGGTTGAAAATTTTTGATAATTCATGTGGGCAAGTTTGGAAAAATTTCGATAAATTTTTGGCATAAAGATATCATTGATAGCTCACTGTTTTCATTGTCATATTGCTGCTGTCATAAAGTTTCTCTTACTGCTGTCCTAAAAATTAATTTCTGAAAGTTAAGTACTCTGTCACGAAATTGTGATATCCTTCGTTTCATAAACTGAGTATTTTTTTAGCATATGTTGACATTGATATTGAATTGCAAAGTTGTTTTTGTTATCTTTGAGCTAAATTGTATCAAGAAGATTTGAAATAAGCTAGTGTTTTAACTATAGTATCTTCAAGAGTTTATTTTCTAAGTCTTCATCTAAAAAAAGGCGAGCATTTCATTTGGGTAATTGAGGGCTTTTGCGGCATAAGTGTTTTCCCATTTTCAAGTCTAACTTCATCTCATCTTCCGGTGCATTTGCATATAAGTTAACTTTGCATAGATAAAATTTACTTCCAAGCATAAGCTTGGTCGATAAATAGATAGATCTCCATCCATCTTTTCTTGAGAAGCCCGTTTTAATAGTACTTAAAACGGTGACCTTGCAGTCGTCAGAGCCACAGTTCTCTGCAGCGCCGGAGGCACCGGGTATGTTAGAATTTCAGGAGAGGTATCGTTAATCACACCTTCATGTGCTTCTCTTGATCTTCTCTCTGCCAATTACTACGAAATCAGGCTCAACACAAAAAGGATTAAAGGGTTCACATTTAAATAGGCATTTAACTAAAATTAACCAAGATTTTACCATCTCACATTAAATTTAGGATCTGCATTTCATATAAAATAGTCATTCATCTAAGCAACAATTGCTAATCGATTACTTGGTCTTAATTTCCCTAGCAAGATCGTTGACTCCATAAGACACTCGCATCAATTGTTTAAAATCTAATCAAATCCTATAAGTTTTGTTAAATCTTAATCAAGTACCTGATCGCTTCACTGTGTCTCCCAAACTGGTTGGTTCCCAACTAATTCTTCTTCATTCCACTTTTCCAGAAGGTCTACCCCCCTTAACCTGTTGTAGGGAGACAACTTAAACGAAGAGATTGGGGATCAGGGTGATAGCCCCTAATCTGAACCATTGTCGTGGTGCCTAAACATTCTGTGCGACAACAGAGCTCATGTATTGGCTTTCACCCACGTGCTAAAATGTTTTTGTCTCGGCCATCTTTTGCATTTTGTGGTACTTTTCCTATTGAATGTGGCCATATATGCTTTTAACTTTCTTTTCAGCTGCATCAACCTCTGGGCTTCATTCCAAGCCATGGCCCAAGGTGTGGGCAAGGGGAAGGGGCAAGCTAACCCTGTGTGGACCCAATGGAGGAATGTGGACCCATGCGGGAAAAATGATGGATGGGGTAATAATGAGTGGAAAGAGGGTAATATAAGCGGCGAATAAGGGAGTGGGACCACGCAACCAAAATCGAAGTTTCCCATGAAATACCATCCCTGAAACCAAATGGTCAGTAAAAGAGATCCACGGGACTACAATCCAAGGTTAATTCCTAAAAGCGGTCTAGGGGACAAAAGCACAGACCTAGCCCGTCCTTTTCACTGAATCCCCCCATTAATCCATGCCCATAAGTGTCCATGATAAGAAACCTACAATACTCAATTTCAAAATGAACAGGCATACCTTTAGATTCGGGAGGCCCACCTTCAAACATATGATCATGGCAGATGGGCGAGGGGCCACATGGTTGGCTCAGGGGGCGGAGAAATGGCACACTGAGCTAGCTGATGGCTGCAAGGGGTTGTTGACTGCCGGTTGAAGACCATCCTGGAGAAAAAAATTCTCCTAGGGATATTACCCACAAAATGGTGGGTAACACTTCCTATGATTTTTGGTTGGCATGCATGTAGGACATGGTTCATCCTTTCCCTACTCTCGGTGATTTGCATGCGTGTAGGATGTGGTTTATACTTTCCCTATGATGGTTGTGATACGTGACTGTAGGATGTGGTTCATCCTTTCCCTACATGTGGTTGGGAGGAGGATGTGATTTATTCTTTCCCTACTATTGCTCCAGTATCATCCTACCCATGTAGTCCGGGACACATGGGAAGTACCTCTCATCTGGCCAATGAGTTGGGAAAAGTGGATAGGGACCATAACACTACCAATGGACGCATTGTGTACTGTCGTACTCCCTATGTCTAGGATGCATGATGTTCAACAACTTGATCACTTGGGATCAAGTGCGATTGGGGTTTGACCCTTGGTTATGTGGACTGCCTTTTGTCACTAGAGAGTGGCAAGGTCTTGTGACTCACTCTCGATCAATTCCTCTTCATTATCTATACCAGGGTTCAGCAAAGATGAGACGAGAAGCAAAGATGTTTCATGATGAGAGGATGGCATGATAATGAATGGATTGCCAGATGGAATTCTCCCTAGTTGAGAGGGAGTGTTAAAATTGGCAACGAGAGCCAAATTCCACTTTGGGCAGGTCTTTTGAAGAAGATAATTATGGCATCTAATTCCTCTTTTCGAGAGAACCAAAATGACCTAAAGATCATCAAATTTGGATAAGAAGAAATGAGTTTTTCAATATATGCCCACTCATATGTAAATTATCAAGGTCAGCCTCACCTCTATGTAGGCTCATAAAGCCCAAACGTCATGTCTCTTGACCCTCACCCATTTGTATATATAGAGATGTCCTCCCACCACATTTTGATATATCCAAGGGCTCCAATGTATGTCTGAGGTAGTCGTGCTCTAGGAGGACGAAGGGTTGTCTTGTTTTTGGGTTCTACTTTTGCAACTAGGTTGAGATGCTTTAGATAGGACAGCCGTTGGTCTTGACGAGAATTTTGGTCTCTTTGTATGGGCAAATTCATCATTGCAGGTCTCATTTCAAGAGCAGAAAGGTAACCCGAATTTGTGGGTTGTCTTATGGACAATGAGAGGGAGAATCTCCCTCCTAGTAAGGCCGCACTACAGATTTGTTGCTTCAGAAAGGGCCGCAGGGATTCACCATCATAGATAAAGTGTTCGAGATACCTATCAAGGGTTTTGTCCAACCAGCAAAGGGCGCCATCATGTTGACGAAGGTAAGCCACAGCTGAGATGTGGGGTTTTGCAACAATTCAGTGGGATACCAGTGATTTACAAGAAACCCTAACCAGACCTCGCTTCAGGAAGGTACCATCTAATCACTATGATAGAATGCCAGAATTATAGCCTTTGATTAGGCCATCTACTTGTCTAGGGCAGTGACATTGGATCTCCTCGTTGGCAAGTCATTTTGACTTTAAAGTATTGTACTCTCCCTCTGTTGAACATTTGATATTGATAATAAGAAGAATTGATCAAGGGTTTTCCCCTCTTGAGATTTTTCCCTGGCTTGAGCCATATTATTGTGTCCCCTTGTCTTGGCTTGTCTTCTGCATTTGTTGTATATGTTCTTTCTTCAGTTAATGTCAATATGATAATGATTCTTGTGATTGCTAATGGATTAATGAATGGGTTAATATGGAATATTGAAGTAACTGTCCTAAGCAAAGAACACGTTAACCTAAAATTAACACTAGCAAAATCGTGGAATCTAGCATATGTCTGGTCAAGCAAAATTTGGTGGCATCTCCAATCAAAGGCATTAATTGTATGGGACGTTTTAAGGTTTTTGAGACAGCGAAGACAAAGATTGGGATTTTGTACTAATATCAAGGCGTTTAAGGGTTTTCCGCAAGGTTGCAGACCAAGGGCCGCAATCATAGCCACAGGTACAAGCTTATTCAGGCCAGCTAAGTCCTATATGCCATTTGTCCAGCCACCGAGATTAAGCGCATTGTTGAACAGCGAATCTCGTACAACACTTAAGGTAGTAAGAAGTTGAGAAAGGTCTACGGTTGTCCTCAGGTCAATTCGGGCTCCTATTGTAGTAAGTTTAGAAGTAGGACTCCTGTTGCAACAGGCTTAGAAGTACAGTGGATCAATGTAGCATAATTGGGTTGGTTGTATATCAAATCAAGGGGATATTGGATATATTCAATGTTTTTATTGGTCAGTTATCCTTGGATTATTATGTCACTAAAGGATCTAACTGATTTTTATTGCTAGTGGATTATTGAAGAATCATATTGTTATATTGCCTGCTAAATGAACAATGTGTCATATAATCATTTATGTTTTATTGGAAATCTTGGATAGATATAGAACCCTAAGGGAAAGAAAATTACCCTAGGATATTACATTATCATACATTTACGCTAACACATATCGATTGAGGGGTTGACCTTGGAACTATCACTTTCCCCTAAGGGTTGGAAGCAGCTAATAGGGTTGACCATTAGCCATGTTAGTTTTTGTAGCAACAGATGTGTTCTAGCCTTGAAATTTTGTGAAGAGGCTAGAATGCATGAGATCTCCAAAACCTAGAAATTGTTTTTGGAATTTTCGCCTAGAAATGACATAGTTAGATTATTAGTCAGTTTTTAAATATTTCGTAAGTCTAAACTTATGGAATATGACTAATTAATCAGAATTAATTAAGTTAAGGTGTGAATGTTCTAGAAACTCACACGGATCGACTTCAAGTTAATCCTAGCCATCGACTGAGATCTAATCTTGGCCATTGAAGTCTCAACAGAGGATTATAAGAAGTCGATGGGGCTTCAAGAAATCACTTGAGCAGATCAATTTCCAGAGTAGCAGCAGTTAGTTGTCAGAGAGAGAGCCATAAGATCGAATCAGTAATTGAGGGGCAAGGGCAGTGAGACAGAGAAAAGATTTTCCAGATTCAGGGAGGCAGCAATAAGTGAGTCGAATTATCCCAAAGAAGCGGCGTTAAGGGACTGCGCAATGCTTCAGTCAAGCAGATCGATTCGGTGAGGAGAAAAATTCGTTTTCAATTCCAGAGGCTGGGAAGGAGTCCCAAAGGGCCGAAGAGGCGATTTTCTCAGCATCCAGAGGCAGAACAACTTCACTGAGCCCAATCAAGAGCAAGCCATCCAGCCAGCTACGTAGAGTAGCACAGAGGTTGACGCAGTGCTCTAGGAGGTCGAGTTTTGATAGGGAAAGTCCAGCCAAAGGTTGCCTGTGGGAGAAGGGTAATTCCCTTCAGTATTTTAATCAAATTTTCTTCTTGTTTGAATTTTCAATTTGGCATCCATAGACGTACTCAACTTTCACTGCTACATAATAAAATAAACCCTCACTGCTGCACCAGTTTTCCCAAGTTGAGTTTTTCCAGGGACATTGGTCCAAAAATAACTGTTATTTTATGTTTGTTAGCATTTCTTCCAGCATTTATTTCTTCCGCAGTTTTATTTGTGTAGGTTGCAGTGTGATTGATTCAATATTTACTATAGCAAACAATAAATAAATTGTTAAAAATTTATTTAACAATTATGAGAATTATTTCCAGTTGTTGCAATAGGATTCTGGTTTTCAGAATTTTCACATGGTACCAGAGCGCATATGATCAACTAGAGAGTTCAGTAGCGAAGGAAGAGGGAGTTTCGTTGTTCAGTGTGGGCAGTAGATCGAAACCCCAGAGGCAGCGCAGTCACCTTGGACAATAGGTCGAATTTCTTGAGGAGATTCGATTTTTCTAAGTGTGACGCAAAAAATTTGATCTCTCCAAATCGAAAGATTCCAGAGGAAGGGGGAGCAGCCAGTGTTTTTCACAGAGCAGATCTCTAGCTAGACGCAGTATTTTTGAAGCAGTTGCTAGAGCAAAGCTAGCGTCGGGTGGAAGAAGAGCACACACTGAGGGAAAATTTTCCTCAAGGAACTTCTAGTCTCAAGAAGTTTGATTTCCCTTGCAGATCAACAGTCATTGTGTGCAGAGTTTCTCACTCCAAAAGGGAGTGCAAATCGCTGAGCAGAAGGGAAGAGGAGATTTTCGACATTCGTCGAGATGGCCATTGCTGGGCTTCAAGATCAGGATAGGTTGGATGGTGCTTCCAACTATGTCATCTGAAAGGAAAGAATGTCCTTCCTTCTAGATGAATATCGCCTGAAGGCATTTATTGATGCAGTGGTCGCTATCCCCACGGATGCAGATCAACTGAAGGAGTATAGAAAGGAGATGACATGAGAAAAGAGGTTGATCCTTGATTGTGTTCGAGATCACATTGTTTCACACATTTCTAGCAAAAGCACTACTAGAGAGATGTGGGAGACTCTCTCCATGCTGTACCAGGGCACTTCCGAGCCGCGGAAGATGTACTTAGAGGAGAAGCTGAGATGCACCAGGACGCAGAAGGGGGAAAGCATAGACCCCTTCCTCACCAGGATTCAAGAGGTTCAAGATCAGTTGTTAGTTGTTGGGGCAGCGCCTTAACCCACAAAACTTGTGAGATTGGCACTCAACAGTGTCCCTGAGGAGTGGCAAGTCTTTGTCCAAAGCATATTGGGCAGAGACAAGCTACCAACATGGGACAGGATGTGGGCTGACTTGCAGCAGGAGGAGTTGAGACTAGCTCTAGTGAAGAGCTCCATCAGTGGCAGCAACAGCGGATCGAAGCAAGTGAAGGAGGAGGAGAATGTGGTCCTCGCATCTAGGGGTCCCAGTGAAGGACAGGGGGAGAAGCAAAAGAATAAGAAGGACCTGTCAAAGGTCAAGTGCTTCAGATGTGGTGAGCTCGGTCACTACAGCACCTAGTGTCCTCTTAGGAAGAAGGGCAAAGAGGAGAAGCAGGACCGGCAAGCAGCATCAATAGAGATCGATATGCTTTCCTCCAGGCTGGAGGAAGACTTCGCCGTGTTTGCTGACATACCCCCTGGAGTGAAGTGGGGTGACTTGGTGTTGTAGCCCTAGAGCACTACAAATGGGCAGGATTCTTGAGGTGGTCCATATCTTGGATCAATACCTTGTTACGAAGGCCCACAGTATTTAGTAGCAAAATGGATCAGTGGCATTAGATGCAGTCAAATGCCAGAGTGACAGATGCAGAGTCTAGTAGCAGTCAGATGTTGGGGAGCGCCCTACAGAGTTGGCAGCAGTGCAAGTGGAAAAGCGCAGAGTCAGCAGCAGCGCAGATGCCTCCGTGACAGCACAGATACTAGCAGCAGTCAGAGACTTGGGAGATAGATGCATCATATTGATCACAGTTGATTCAGTATTTAGGATGCTTTTCAGTTGCAGATGTTGCAGTTGCAACAACAACAGATGGGGAGGGAGTTGCAGTGCAAATGCAATGTCAGCAATAGCACAGATGTAGCGTATATCAAAGTTGCGCAATGGTTGGTGGGCAATAGCAGCCAAACTTCAGCAACATGACAGGAGATGATGTAGAGACAGAGTGTTGTCACAAGATGTGCAGAGACTAGTGTTGCAGGGGAGCGCCCCTCCCCCCCCCCCAGATCACGCTCCCAATCCACGCTCTGGGCGGGAGCAACTCGGCAACGGGTTGGGAGCGCGCTCCCTAAAAAAATTTCGCTCCCTGCCTTTTCAGGAGCGTTTTTCCTTTTTTGCAATTTTTTTGTAGTAATATTCGAAATGCAATTTTTTTTTAAAGAAACAAATAATTTTTGAGTGAGGCAGCTTAATGATCAAGTTTAGGCCCTAGTATTGATCTATTATTCATGGTAATGTAAAATTCTTAAATTTCATCTTAATCTTCATTTTCATCCTTTTACTTAAATTTTTAACATTGCCATGAAATGACTCGGGATGTTTGAGAGTGGTTCCAGCCTCATTGGATTTCATATGGAGAAAGTAGAATTCTAGATTTTATTCAAAATCCAGCAGACTTATCAATTTTTCAGGATTTCAAGATTGGGGGATTGCAATGTTTCCATTGAATTTTGTCATGTATTAGATTATGGAACTTGTATGTAATCAAGAGCACCAATCCCTCTATGTACCTTGATGTTAGTGACATTGGTTGTCGAACTCCTCTATCATGACCCTCCTAAAAATGTACGCATCACTCAAACAAAATCTTGACTTGACATGCTATGCTTTTTCTATCTTATGTTAATGCTTAGAGGGTGATATTAATGACAAAAATCCCTATACAGATACAAAGGTAATGAGAAAGATACCTTTGGATATTAATGCTTAGAGGGTGATATTAATGACAAAGACCTGATTTTCCAACAAGACTAAAAAACTAGACATTTCTCGTGGTGGCAAGAGGTCCAAGCATAAGCATAGATAATAGATTTACTTGTCTTTTCTAGTAGTTTTTATAAATATTGACTCTTTCATATTTATTATGATATTTTTTTAAACAATATATGACAATTTAAGTTTTAAGTTGGCAATTATAACTCATTAGTAATGAATTATGAATATGATGCTTCATGAAAGTTGAAAGTTGTTTCATTTCATTTTATAACATTTCATTTCATGTTAGATATTATTTGTTGTAATGGTTACACTTAGCTTACAAATACAACTTTGGTGATCAATGATGATAAATGTTATATATTGAATTTTGAAAGCTTGAAATTTTAAGATTGATGAATCACAAAAACTCAATATGTTGTATGTTACTATGTTACTAACTTGTGGACGTGGTTGATGAAGATTATAACTTCTAGATGATTGTTGTTATATGGTTCAATCTATGTTTATTTATGTTTTTATATCTAATTCATAATTCTACATGTTTTTGTTGACATGTATGTATCAAAATATAA